>JAUMHM010109168.1:0-21725 GCA_032362435.1 Melikaiella ostensackeni
AGAAATTCTAAAATTATAATTGGGGGGGGGCTGGCGTAACTGACCTCGCCACAGCACTAATTGAACAAACATTTCAATTATTTTCCAAAAATGTTTGTGAATTTTGATAATTTTCTTTTTCTTTTTGAAGGTAGACGCATAAATCAACTTTTTTCATACAAATTTTTTTTCAACTCATGACAAAAAATTCTTTCACCCTCGTAAAAATGATCTCTTCCAAGAATGCCAGTAGATTTAAGGAAACTATACAGAAATTCTTAGCCCCAAATATCAAGATTCAAAATTTATTCCAAAAAGACAATAATGAGATAGTAAAATATTTTAAAATTAAAATAGAAAATTTAATTTTAATTGAAATCAAATACTATATCTCAAATTATGTACATCCTTCTGGCAAACCTTATTATATTTTTCCTCATTACCATGTTCCGTGTACATAAATCTTGTAATAATTTTTTCAGGTTTTTCAATTGCACAACGAGTTTAAATGTTAACCTGGTACTTATAAAAAAAAAGGTTGCCATAGGTTTTACATACATTCAGGTAAAAGAAAATATACCCTCGATGCCTACAAAAAATGGTATTCTGAGAAAGATGCCATACTAACAATATGTGCATATTATGTACAATTTAGTACTTTATTTACATTTTCTCTAATCTTATAATTTTTTACAGATGTTTTCGATTTCGAATATATTAAATATACTTCAAGTCTACTATACGTTGAAATTTTTCTTAGTATACTGGTCATATAATTAAAATGTCATCCTGGTACTTATTATACATATAATAAGGTTTGCCAGAAGGATGTACATAATTTGAGATAAAGTATTTGATTTCAATTAAAATTAAATTTCATATCTTAATGTTAAAATACTTTACTATCTTATTATTGTCTTTTTGGAATAAGTTCGGGACTGGTTATTCTCTCTCTCAAAAAAAAAATGGTAAAACGTTTTGTTTGTTAAGTGGCTATATAGACAAGTCAGTCGTAGAAATACTTTCATTCAGTGCACTTTGTGTTCCTCTGAATTTTTTCCCTTTAAAGAATTTTTTATTATACATTAAAAAAAATTATATTAAAAAAGTTGATTTATGCTTCTATCCTTACGTGCAGACTTAGAATATATACAAATGAATTTTGAATTTTTAGTCAAATACATCACAAAATTAGAAACATATGGACTAACGCTACAAACGAGCTTGCATTACGTTCAGCATTTAAGGGAAATGTTAGCAAAGCAAAACGGACGAGCATCAAGGGTGGCTGAACAAAAATTAACCGATGTCCTTGCAAGAAATAAAAATTTTTTAATACTGGAATTCATTGCTCAAAATTTCGATGATCAAAATATTGAAGGTTGCCTCTACTCTGGAAATGAGATAAAAAGGATGAAATATGCACCCATCATATCCGTAGACGTAGAACGCACTTCCTCTCGATACGCTAATATTTTAAACAAAAGAAGGAAAGCGTTCATTTCTGATAATCTGAGAATGGTTTTTACAGTTGCAGCTAACATTCCATGCAACATTCAATTCAAAATCATTTCATATAATGAAGGCGCCCAAACTATTTTGCAGCGGTTTTTTCTTTCTCAAACTAGAAGAGCAATATTTCAGCAAATACCTTGAAAATTTTAGACAAACCAGAAGAGCTTTAACATTAAAAAATTAAGAACAGGGCTATTTAGAATTTGAAGACGTTACTGAATGTAAAACTTAAGTTTTCGACATGCAGGCGGGCGGCTCGAAACCAAAAATAACCAAGAGCCACGGCCTGTTCTGTTCGAGGTCCCCGTGAATATGCCAGAACTCCTCTAGCTTGGACAGAAATTTTGCTCCACAGCTATGATTATTCGACGCGTCGTCGCGCCGAGTTAACGACTCTTTCGGGAGGAGACGAGAAAAAGCCTAAACGAATTTATTTTTTAAACGAAAAAGTATCTTCAATACAGTGAAGGTGTATGGTGAATTAGAAATCGAAGGTGAATTTCCCCACTCTTTTCTGGAAAGGGGAGAATTTATCCGGGGCAGAAAGTGATAATTTTGTGTATGTGTGCATCTGTGGCATTTCCTGATAGGAATGATACAAGTTTATCGTGTACCAAGCTCGAAATTGCTCACCGGCAAACAGTATGCCAAAAACCACTTCTTTGAGGCAAAAATTTTCTTTTCTTTTTTATAACTTTTTAAGTGTGCCACTGCTTTAAAGATTCTCAAATTCAGTCAAACAGGCCTTAAATTAGTATAATAACTACACAGAAATAATTTATTATGTTTTGGAATGAGAAAACAATTGTTTATGATATTATAAACAAATTAATGAACAAGTGTCATTTTTCCATGATTTGCAATTAGTTGTTGAAATTCATAGTCTTCGCATAAATTATGAGAAAAATCAATGTACGATTACGATTAGTAAAAAATAGTGGCTCTTTTGTTGTTATTCAAACAATTGAAGTGTGCCTTGCAGCAGTGCATTATGCTCCATTTGTCATAAGAGTCTTCTAATATGTGAGTATAGCTACAAAATGAACCTTATAGTAAGTGGCGTATAATGCACTGTTGTAGAGCATGCTTCAATTTTTGTAAACAAATACACATTTTGTCAATTTCTGAGTGAGAAGGCTGTCATATTTTTCGAATTTACAATAACTGTTATTTATTTAAACAATATATATAAAGACTATTCAATTTGTTATATGGATTTTTATTCCTATTTTTATTCCTATTGCTCGCACTTTTCGAAGCAAAAATCAGTTATAAAATTAATAACTTAAGTTTATGTGAAATGTTTTGGAGTATTCATTTCAAGGATAAGATAGATCCCAAACATAAAATAGCGATCAAATCCAATTTAGGTTTCATATGATAGTTATGTGTTCATGAAAATTGTTTAAATAATTAACAGTTATTGTAAATTCAAAAGAAAAACAGCAAAAAGTCACTGGCAAGATATTTTTAGTCGATTCCGTAAAAAATTGGGCCTATTCATGGAAAAAGGTAAAAATAAGTATTTGTTTCTACGAATTGTTTAAATAATTAAAATTTTTCGTCAATTGGAAATATATGACAACAAGAATTCATTGATAAGACATTTTTAGTTTATTACTTTAAAAAATTGAGACCATTCCTGAAAAAAGATCGAAATGTGCATTTGTTTCTAGAAATTGCTTGAATAATCAACAGTTATTATTAATTCGAAAAATATGATAGCAAGAAGATACGGGCAAGACATCTTTAGTCGATTCCGTGAATAAAGTGAGTCAAAATACAAAATATGACAACAAGGTGTCATTAAAAAGAAATTTTCAGTTTATTCTGCGAAAAAAATTAAGTCTACTCATTCAGACATCGTCAAAATGTGTATTTGCTTACAAAAATTCTTTAAATAATAAAAAAAGAGCAACTATTTTCAACTGATCGTAATCATGCATTAATTTTTCTTGTAGTTTATGCAAAAACTATGAATTTCAACAACTAATCATCGAAAAGTATTGAAGAATGACACTTGTTCATTAATTTACTTATAACATTATAAATAATTTTTAGTAATTACTCTAACATATAGTAAATTATTTATGTGTAGTTCTTCTACTGATTTAAGGCCTGTTTGACTGAATTTGAGAATCTTTAGAGAAGGGCACACTTGAAAAGTCATCAAAAAAATAAATAAAATAAATTTCATTTGTAACTGAATAAAAAATTGGCAGTTGCACTTTGTATCTGGATGTCTTACAGTTAGTTTAAGAAAAAATATCCACTTCCGTTGAAAATTGCACTGTCGAGCGATTTTTGTCTAAAAAAATTGCTTTTTGACAAACTGTGCGACATATCCGACAAGTTCTGTGTGCTGCCCATGAAAGTGCAACCGTAACATTTCCGCTAGATTGGTGTTCAGTGTCATCAGTGCTGGATCGACGATCTTCGATTACCGGAAATTCATACAAATTCGATAATAATTTTGATCCGGAAATTTCGAAATTTAGTTCGTTTCGATCATTTCGTTTGTGAATATTCAATATTTTATTGCATTCTCCTTACTTTTTATACAAAGAATTGATTTTTCATTTTTAATTTATAGAATGTAGCAGAAGACATGAAAGACTGATATGGTTTTATTCTAAATACCGATTTACGGGCAGGTATACCAGTACATTTTTGTCTTACTCTAATTTTAATGATATGATATATTAAGATTTGTTTTGACCTACTTTGATATTCAAAGTGGATCTCAACTGACTCCAACCCAAAAGAGCTTGTATATCCCGGTTTTCTTCTGATTATACGTCTGGGATATCTCACGATCATTTTGAACCCAAAAAGAAAAAAATGGCCAGAACCTTTTTTGAGAAATATCTATTTTTTTGAAGAAGTCAATCAACATATTTTCATGAAAATAAATTAAAAGTGGAATTTTATTGGCTTACACCATTCAGTTTATCATCAAAAGTAGTGCTCCTGGAGCTGAATATCTTGCGAGAACTGAAACCCTTTAATATCTTTGAAAAATGATGAAAAACGTGGGGGAAAATTATATTTTTTAAATTTGATTCTTTCCATTTCATCCAAAGTTCCAAGTACCTGCACAAGAATTAAAGCGTATGAAATATCCTATGAAACAAAAAAAATCGAATGTTCTATCCCCAAAGGTTTCGGAGTTATAGCCCTCAGAAGTCGATTTTGAAACATTTAATTTATACAAAAAAAAATCGAGTTTTTGTGACATAACTCAACTCTTATGCATTTCTGGTAAAAATTGTCACTAAATTTATTAAAGAAAACTCAATTTTGAGTAGATCAAAAAAAAATTGATCCGGCTCTCATTTCACCGAAATTATGGCCTTTTGAATATAACCCTTTTTCATGAAATTTCGTTTAACATTAATTTTTTAAATAAAATTTCTCGTTTTCCGAAATAACTCATTTTCTGAACATTCCAGATGAAAGTCGCCAGTGAATTCATCAAAAGAGACTCAATTTTGAGTAGACGTCAGAAAAAAACACAGCTCTTATCTCGAATAGCACCGAAATTATGGCCTTCTGAATATGACCCTTTTTTATGAAATTTTGTGTAACATCAATTTGTCAAATGAAATTTGTCGTTTTTTAAAAATAACTAACTTCTTGAGTATTTCAAGCGGAATATCCAGTAAATTAATTAAAAGAGGCTCAATTTTGCGTAGAAGTCAGAAAAAACATGGCTCTAGCTCTAATTGCACCGAAATTGTGGTCTTCTGAATATGACCCCTTTTCAAGAAATTTTATTTAACATCAATTTTTTAAATGAAATTTGTCGTTTTTAAAAATAACTAACTTCTTGAGGATTTCAGGTGAAAGTTGACAGTAAATTAATGCAAGGAGACTTGGTTTTGAATAGACTTCAAAAAAAAACATTGCTCTAGCTCTGATTGCGGCGAAATTATGACCTTTTGAATATAATCCTTTTTCATGAAATTTTGTTTAACATCAATTTTTTAAATAACATTTCTCGTCTTCCAAAATAACTCATTTCTTGAGCACTCCAGGTGAAATTTGACAGTAAATTGATGCAAGGAGACTCGGTTTTGAGTAGACGTCAAAAAAATATATTGCTCTAGCTCTGATTGCGCCGAAATTATGGCCTTCTGAATATGACCCTTTTTTATGAAATTTCGTTTTACATCGATTTTTAAATAAAATTTCTCGTTTTCAAAAATAACTCAATATTCCTGAGCACTCTAGGTGAAAAGTGTCAGTAAAGTAATTAAAGGAGGCTCAATTTTGAGTAGACGTCAGAATGAAACATGGCTCTATCGCTAATTTCACCGAAATTATGGCCTTTTGAATATAACCCTTTTTCGTCAATTTTCGTTTAACATCAATTTTTTAAATAAAATTTCTCGATTTCCAAAATAACTCATTTTCTGAACATTCCAGATGAAAGTCGCCAGTACATTAATCAAAAGAGACTCAATTTGGAATAGATCTTTAAAAAAAACATTGCTCTAGCTCTAATAGCACCGAAATCATGGCCTTCTGAATATGACCCTTTTTTATGAAATTTTGTGTGACATCAATTTTTTTAATCAAATGTCTCGTTTTTTAAAATAACACATTTCTTAAGCATTACAGGTGAAAATTGTCAGTAAATTGATTAAAGGAGGCTCAATCTTGAGTAGACGTCAAAAAAGCATTGCTCTAGCTCTAATTGCACTGAAATTATAGCCTCCTGAATATAACCCTTTTTTATGAAATTTTGTTTAACATCAATTTTTGAAATAAAGTTTCTCGTTTTCCAAAATAACTCTTTTCCTGAGCATTCCAGGTGAGAGATGCCAGTAAACTGATTGAAGCAGACTCAGTTTTGAGTATACGTCACAAAAAAAACATTGCCCTAGCTCTAATTGCACCGAAAATATGGCCTTCTGAATATGACCCTTCTTGATGAGATATGGTGTAACATCAATTTTTTAAAGGAAATTTCTAGATTACCAAAATAACTCATTTCCTGAGCATTGCAAGTGAATATTACCACCAAATAAATGAAAGAGAATCAATTTTTTTCGTCTATGTCAACAAATATGTCTCATTGAGACATGCTCAGGCAATGAGTTATTTTGGAAAAAGTAAAATTCTATTTAAATAATTAATATTACATCAAATTTCATAAAAAAAGGTTCATATTTAGAAAGCCATAATTTCGGTGCAATTAGAGTTAGAACAATTTTTTTTTGAGATCTACTCAAAATTGAGTCTTCTTTAAGTAATTTACTAGCAACTTTCACCTTTAATGCTCAGGGAATGAGATATTTTGGATAACCAGAAATTTTATTCCAAAAATTGATGTTACATAAAATTTCATAAAAAAAGGGTCATATTCAGAAGGCCATAATTTCTGTGCTATTAGAGCTGGAGCTATGTTTTTTTAGATCCACTCAAAATTGAGTCCTCTTTAAATAATTTAGTTGACATTTTTACCAGAGATGCATAGGAAATGAGTTATTTCACAAAAGCTAAAAATTTTTTTTAAGTATTCGCACAAAATAATATTTTATATGATACATCATAGTTAGCCCCTGCAGCACTTTTTTTTCATGATAAAGTGAATGGTTCAAGCCAACGAAATTCCACTTTTATCTTATTTTCATGAAAATATGTATATTAAGCTCTTCAAAAAAATCAAAAATAAAGTTTTCTCGAAAAAGGCTTACGCGGTTTTTTCTTTTTCGGGCTCAAAATAATCGTGGGACATTCCAGAAGTATAACCAGAAGAAAATCGAGGTATGCAAGCCCTTTTGTATTGATGTCAGTCGAGACACACCGTGATCCATTATCGTGTCCTAAAAAAACCCAATGTTCTTTTTTTGGATCACGCACCCCTCAAGCTTGTCCCATTTGGTGAAAAAATAACTGCGTATTTTTGCTTTATATACTTAGAAAATTAAACAGCGGCTTAAAAAGCCGCAAAATTATTAAAACCCCTAATTAACGTTAATTTACGTAAAAATAATGAGTGCTCTGTAGGAAATACAACTGCTGGTACCAGACGCCAAAAAAAAATATTTGACCCAATTAGAACAAAAATACTACCCTTAAGTGAGAAAAAGCACCCTTCATCAGGGTTGAAATATCAGATTGTGCGTTTCAAACATTTTTCACTCAACTCTTTGCATATTTTATTACTTAAATATCTTAGTATACGATATAGGAAAGTGAAAAATGTAAAATTTGATATTTTACAATATACCGTAAGACGGGGCTAAGTGGGATATGTTTTTAGATTTTTTTAAATAAATTACACGAAGGAATAAAAATTAGATATTAATGCTTTGTTTGTATAATTTCTAACCCTCCTTTGTTTATCGTGAAGTTAAAACATTTAATTTAGCTATAAGTAACTAGTTATTGCAATCCAAAGTGTGTCCGTTTTTACTCCTCAATGTGGGGCTAAGGCGTCCGCTTTTAATAAGTAAGCAAAAACCGCTATTCTGTAATACTGAATGTTTAAATATCATAAATTATAAATTTCTGTTGTTTTTTTTTAAATAAATAAATTAATGTGATAAGTAAAAGCTAAAAAATACGTACTTATTTTCAGTAAAAGCCTGACCCAATGTGTTTACTTCACGTTATAATCTTATAAGTATAAGAACACAAAATAAGAAAATAATAACACTGATTTTCGGAAACATGTTTTAAACAACTTTACTCGTTTTAAAGTTTTTTTTTCAATTTCCTATTACATAAGATGGCATTGTTACATTTGATGTTTTTTAAATTCTTTCTTTTAAATTTAGGACATTCTGCCTGTTTATACTTCAAGAATGACATTTTCAAAATTCGGATCTATTCATAAAAATCGTTCTACAGTAAAAACTTAACATCTTATTTTGGTTAAAGTTTGAGATAATTTTGTTAAGACGATATGCTATATGATAAGTGACTTAAATATTCGAAAAGAATTGCAAGTAAAGTTTCGAGAATTTTTTAATCGACTTAAACAAAATACAGAGAAAGAAAGAGAGAGAAAGAGGTAAATTAAATTATAAAATATGAAATTATGAGTGGTTCGGTTTCCCTAGCGTGTCCCGGTTAGCTTCGACTTACGGTAAGCTACCAAACACTTATTAATTTGATGGAAATTAACGTTAATTAATTTAGTTCAATTAATTAATAGTGTTAGTCATTTCAAAGCTGTTCAGGCCCCAGGATCGCGGTTTAATTTATTTTTTTTTTAATGAAACAAAAGTAGGCACTCATTTTTTCACCAAATGGAACAAGTTTAGGGGGAGCGTAATCCAAAAAAAAATATTGTGTTTTTTAGGACACCCTTATATACATAGAAATACTTTCCTAAACTAATAGGTATTTCTCTATTTTCAACCAAAACAAAGGAGGTTCTGTATTTGCCTGTTATGTATGTATGTATGCATGTTCGCGAATTTCTGGGGAACAACTGAACCGATTTTTATGATAGTTTTTTGGAATATATTCTTGCTTGGTGGAACACTTTATACTAACTCAGGAGGAAAAAAAATGAAAAATATAAAAATTTAAAAAAATATTTATAAAAAAAACCGACGTCAAGAATTCATACATAACAGTAGGATTATAATTTATTAATTTAATCCAAATACAATGTTCTTAATTTCTTTATCAGGCGACAGTTATAAGAAGAGTGTAATATGAAAAATTATTTAAAAAATAATAATAATAAACCGACTTAAAAAAGCGCTAGACATTGAAAAAATAATTACTTGCAAAAGTTTAGACAATTTTGAAGTTGGCGCCAAAAAAAAACTATTAAACCGAGACGCTAAATTCAGAGTTAAAAAATAATTACTTGCAAAAGTATAAATAATTTTGAAGTCTGCCCCAGAAAAAACTATCAAACTGAGGCGCCGAATTCAGAATTCAGTATTTATACTATTGCAAGTAATTATTTTTCGCTGTTTAGCGCTTTTTTAAGTCGATTTTTTATTCTTCTGTAAATATTTTTTTAATTGTAATTTTATAACCCATATTTGTTTCTTCGCATGTGGGTGAAAATCAAAAAGTTGACAATATCATATCCCTGAATTATTATAGGCTTGTGTTCGGAGCAATAATTTTCTTAATTATAGGGAAACAAAACAGAATAAACAACAAAACAAGAATGAACAACAACAAAAATGAACAACAGAAGCAAAATAAATTCGATTAAATATGAAAAAATGTCATTCGTTAACGTGTCCCTTACTACCTTTTTTCCAATTATCGCGTGATAACATTTAGAAGAATGATTAAGATCTGATTGTTAAGGGTAATTGCCAAAAAGTTGACCACTTTAAGTCCCAGTCATTTTCCACTTTTCCTTTGAATAATAAATTTTTTCTAAAAATATTTTAATGAAGAATTTATATCGAAGCACAATTGAGTGAAGTTCCAAAATTTCAGGCGACTTCGTTTAGAAATTATAAATAAAAAAGTAGGCAAAATGTCTTGTCACGTACCTGTCCCAAACCACAAATTTAAAATGAAAAATTGCTAAATAATATCAACACCATTTTTTAAATATTTGAGATTTACAGATGTCACTTATATTAAGTTGAAAAAGATAAAAATCAAGACTAGACTTCAATATTTTAGAGATACGGATTTCAAAAATCACTTCAAATTCTGCCCCACAAGTTTTTTGTCTGGTCACAGTGTATTGCTATTTTAGAATAAACCTCGAAAATGGTTATTCAAACTATTCATAATGCAGCCTGCAAGTAGTAATTTTATACTTTTACAGATTTTGTGATAGTTAAAAGTCTAATTATCAACGTTCATTCCAAGTAACAGTAAATAATAATCACTATTTTTGCGTGATATTTTTTATAAAATGTCCGGTAACGCTCCATATCAATTTGTCATGCTACAAAACAAGAGAATATTTTGAAACGCTAAAGTCAGAATCAAGTAAATCGTGAAAATAGTCATTTTTCTCATATTTAAAAATATTTTTGTCTGTTCTGCATATATTTTTAAGAGACTTTTGATTTTTTTATAGTCGCATGTCTTATCGCGCGACCTTTAGCAAAATGTAAAATTCATATCTATCACAAATACATTCCTTGATCTCTTAGTTTTATATCAGGGGTATGTCACGCCATTGTAAAATTTCGTGCCTGCGGCGGGAAAAGCAAACAGTGGCGCTGCGATCGTCACTCTATACATTTGAATGGCAATCACTACGAAGCGCACTAAATTTTTCATTTTTTATGAAATTTTAGCGGTTTTCGGAGTTTCTCAAGACTAACTTACAATCCAAACTGTTGAATTCTTCAGTCCAGCACTACCCTAGTAACCTCAGTGAGTTTGTCAGGTAATATATTTATTGATTGATGCTGAATATAATTACCTTTTCACGGAGCAAAATTTCGAAATTTCAAAGTTGATTTCTAAATCATTATAACTCCTATCGATTTCGTTTCTCGACTCAAAATTTTTTGATGTTTCAAATTAATTTTTTCAAAAAAAGTCAGGAAGTAGTTGATTTAATTTCAACAAAAGGAATTATTAAATTTTTCTCTCGATTTTTTTCTGAAAAAATCATATTTGAAAAAAGCAAAATTTAGGGACAGCAAACGAACCTGATAAGGGTTGTTATTATTTATAAATCATTTTTATAATTCCTTTATTTTGCTCCGCGATAATGTACCCTATATTATCTATTCTTCTTTGAAGTAAAAATATAAAATAATTAACAAGTTTGTACTCCATAGTTTTTCAGGAATTATTGTTTCTTATGGTTCTTATTTTTATTGTTTATTAAATTCTGTTTTTTTGCAATTGTAAAATATATTGAAATTGTAAAATAGACAGGATTGAAAGAGATCACTAGATAATGGCATAATACAAACCACCTGTAAATTAAAAAATTTCGACAGTTTTTCTTGGTTATTTTTCATAAAATTTCATTGTTTTTATTGTCTTGCAATTGTAAACTATACTTATATGGGTATTAAAGAATAAATAAATTTTTACTTTGATGTTCCCTTATTGCCTGTATTGACCAAGAATCTAAAAAATTAAAATCAGCTATGAAGCTTGAGTAGAGGTTATGTTATTGTGTTTACAAAATTTCACCATAAAAATTGAACTGCTTACCAGCATAACGCTTCCATCAGGAGCTAAAACCTGTTTCTCCTAAAAAATATCGGTCTCTAATAAATGTTTTTCGCAAACGACTCGCCCAGCTTTGCACAAAAAATCACTTTCGTCTTTACTTTCGTACCGTAGAATTGCACGTTGCCTCTGTTCAACACAATTTTGCGGTACCGAAAAGAAATGGAACTTCTCTTTGTTTGATTTCTTTTATTTATACCCATTAGTACAATTCGGTATTATTCATTAACTACCACCAATTTTTATTCACAGTTTATTTATAAAACTTTTAAAAATAAATAAATATTATATGCTACGAATACATTTCCATGGGAATGCCTTTTAAACTAATGTCAGACAATCGAGCGACGATCGACGCGCCGCTAGTTCGCCGCTCCGCCGTTGTGGACAAAACGTGGCACAATTCTTTGTGACTACAGAATGGGTCATGGCATAACCCTGTTTTATATTTTCATAGTCTCTTGGGTACCCTTGACAAAAAAATATATTTTAGGTGGTTTGAAAATGTTTTTCTTTTCGAAAATCTCATTGTAATTATAAAATAAGAGCTTTTCTTCATATCTCGTAAATAATTATATTTACACTTATTGTAATTAATATAAATAGAAAACAATGTCTTATGTTGATTTGAAATACATTTTTTGACATTTCATTCAAATTTGAATAATTCTCACTTTTTGATTTTCACCCATATATTTTCACTTGTTAAAAAATGATCATGAAAATGTAGAAATTGCAGAACTTATTCTAAGGGGCAGTGTTAAATGAAAAATGGACAGTGTTAAACCTTGATTTTGATCAGTGTTTAAATTTTTTTATGAAATAGTGAATTTTAAATAATAAATTATATGTTCAATAAGTTTATATATTAATTTTAGTATTTAAAATATATTAACAAAGATAATTTATCAATAATTCTTTTCAAAAACACATCAGTCTTATAAATCTTAGTGCTTTTCAATTAAATTCCAATAGTTCGGAATACCCCGGAAAAAAGAAACGAGTGAAGGATTACTTTAGTGAATCGGTTTCTTTTGAGAAAGCGGATTGCAAGATCGTCTTTAAATCGAAATGACGCGTTTGTATCGGACTTCAACATTTAAATGATTCCAATCTGCTCACTCCGATTCAGACGTCGTAAATTAGAAAACTCCGATTGAACAGAAATATTTTCATCTCTTTACGTTTTTTTTTCTTTTTAATCCGATCAAAAATTTTGATGTTATGCTCCCATATTTCATACGAAATTAAAAAATTGTAAATCAATGAGCGAGTGAAACAAATTATATACCAGAGTATCTGATTCTGATATGCATACCGACTTTAAACAAATATAAGACACATTCATGAAACAGATGTTTTGTAAATAAATAAAATGCAAAATTTAAAATCGTAATAAATCGGTCGCTGTTGGAAATGGCCAACTAAGATTGCGGATTCACTAGAGGCTTCAGACCGATTCAAATTTTCTAATCGGTTTTTTGTTTCCTGGTAGTTTGGAATTAGAAGATTCTATTACCTTGAAACTGCAATATGATTAAAAATGCAAATATAATTAATCCTAATAAACTCTATAAATACACGAAAAAGTCAACGATATGAATTTACAAAATCGTTTAGTGAAAAAAAGACATTAAGAACACATTACGAAGCCTGAGCTCTAATTACTGTTTTCAAGGGTTAAATTTGCAGAAATAGAAAGAAAAGGTTATCAATCATTCTATAACGACTCAGCCTTGCTTCCTCAATTTATACAATTATTGATAAAGTGTCAATTTATTTATTTCGAGGAATTGGTTCGAGTCTCTATTTGTAATTCAATTATACTTTATTGTTGGTGCAGCTTTTAACACTCAGTAACCCTTTCAAATATAGGAAATTACGTATTAACAATACATTCATATTTCTCTGAAATAAATTAAATAAACTTGATAAATAAAATTGGCTGGGTAGATTTTCATGAATATAGAGAAAAATTTTAATATTAAGTGAATACCCTATTTTTATGAACTCGTAAGAAGTTTGATTTAATTCAATAGTTTCTTGAAAGGTGTAAAAAGTTTAAGCAACATCTTCAAGAATCTTGAATTGTTTGAAAGCTTGACATCCATGCAGTTTAATACATAAAATTCTTTAATTCGAATTCTGGAAACGATTTTATGTTTCATGATTATTTTCAGTGGTTTCGGGCAGTGAGACCGTTACAATATTCAATTTTAGATCAAATCTATCAATCAGATTGAGCAATATTAAATTGAGTCGCAAATATGGATACACGGGTATTACCATATTTCATTATCCATTTTATTTTTTTTCTCCATCAGAACATGATGTAATTTTTTTATTCGATTAAATAATCTGCATGCAGAGTATTGTTTTTAAATTAAACTTATTTTTCTATTCAATCAATTTTTTTAATTTTCAATCAAATAAACTTTTTCATGAAGAAAATATAAATAAAATATAATTTAATATTGTCCATTAGTATTTTATCTTCTTTTTCGTTAATACTTTCTCGCATCGTTATTCTACTATGGAATTAAAAATATTAGCCTGTTAAAATAGATTAACATACGAGGGTAATTTAAAATAGTGGCCTTGATTTTTCGTCACAATACTGGAAAACATTGTATATATTTGAAAACACTAGTAATCTAGTTAATCATACCATCTGTTCCTTTATTTCTTCATTAGTTTTAGCCGATTTTCCTAAATAAATTTAATATTAATCAATTATTTTCAAGAAATTCCATTATAGTATGTTATATATTGAAAGCAAATTCAATGAACTTATTTCCAAGATGCACTACCCTGAAGTAACCACCTTGCATCAAAAGCTATAATCAAAAATAATTCATTTGTTCAATTTAATTAAACTGAACCAACTTTCATTATAAACTACATTTTTTTATAAAATCCGTTATAATTTGCAGTAGGCATTATTTTTATTTTAATATTTTCAGCAGAACGTACTCCACTAAATGCTACATACAATTGTTCATGGCTAAATACATAACGGGATAAATAACTAAATAACTGAAAGAGGGGACATATAAAACTGTTTTTAAATGGGTAGGGAGAATGAGAAAACTCTATAGTTTTAGTGAGAAAAATTCTTATAAAAAAAAAAAATAATAATTTCAAAGATATTACAACGTAGAGGAAAGTCCAGCAGAAATTTCATTTGTTAGACCAAAAGTGAATCTTGTCTTGAAAGAAATGCGTAATTTATTGCATTATAAGTTTATTAATAATGTTAAAAAAATTAACTTAAAACGCTTTAAATCCCTGTATACTTAAGTAAAAGTATTGCATTTTCAACAAAATAGATGAATTTTCATCCAAATAGATGGATTTTGAACTAAAAAGATAGATTTCCAACAAAGAAGGGTAATTTTCTTCCAAAAAAGAAGAACTTTCAACAAAATACATGAACTTTCAACCAAATGATTAATTTACCTAAAAAACACGAATTTTTAAAAAAATAGTTCAATTCTTAACCAAAAACGATTAATTTTCAAACATACAGTTGCATTTTTAATCAGAAACATGATATTTCAACCAAAAGAGATGATTTTTTTTAAACAAAAAAGACAAATTTTCAATAAAAGAGTTGAATTTACAACTGAAAAAGATTTTTTAGCCAATAAAGAAGAAAATTTCTTCCCAAAAGTTCAATTTTTTAGCCAAAAAGACGAACTTTCTATGAAATAGTTGTATTTTCAACCTGAAAATATGAATGTACAACCAAGAAGATTAATTTTTTACCAAAAATATGAACTTTCAACAAAATACATTAATTTTTAACCAGAAATGAAATAGTTAAACTTTAAGTTAAAAAATAATTTCCAACGATAAAAAATGAATTCCTTATAATATAATTCAATTTTTAACCAAAAAGATTAATTTTTAAATTAAATGATGAATCTTGAATAAAGAAATGAATTTTTAACATAATAGTTCCACTTTCAACCAAAAAAGATGAATTTTCAACGAAACACATCAATTTTTTATCACATAATTGAATTTTCAACTAAAAAATATTTTTATTTTGAAACTAAAACAATCGAACTCAACCCATAGAGGCAAATTTTCAACAAAATACATAAATTATCAGCCAGATAGTTAAATTTTCAACCGAAAAGATTACATTTCTACCAAAAAGACGAATTTTCAACAATATACATGAATTTTTAATTAAATAGTTGAATTTTCTACTAAGAAAGATAAATTTTCAACAAAAAAGCAAATTTTAAAAAGAAATAGTTAATAACAATGATGAATCATCAACCAAAAAAATTTTTTTAACAAAATAGTTCAAATTTCAAGTTCAATGAAGTAGTTGAAAATTGAAGCAAAATAGATGGATTCTCAACAAAAAACATAATAGTTGATGTTTCAACGAAAAAATATTTTTATTTTAAAACAAAACAATTGAATTCATCTAAAATAGTTGAATTTTCAAAGAAAAATATTGTATTTCTACCAAAAAGACGAACTTTCAACAAAATACATGAACTTTCAATTGAATAATTGAATTTTCTGCTAAAAAATATAAATTTTTATCGCAAAAAGAAACGAATTTCCAACAAAACAGTTACATTTTTAACCAAAGAAATGAACTTTCAACTAAACTGATGAATCTTCGACCAAAGACGTAAATTTTCTACAAAGTTGTTCAACTTTTAACCGAATACTTGAATTTCAAACCAAAAGAGATGAATTTACAACGAAAAATGTAATAGTTATTATTTCAACTCAAAACGATTTTAATTTTAATCGAAAAACATTTGAATTCAACCAGAAAAGAAGAATATTTAACAAAATAGTTGAATCCTCAACCAAAACAGATTAATTTTTTACCAAAGATTTGCATTTTTGTTCAGAAAAGATGAAATTTCTATCAAAATAGATGAATTTTTGAACTAGAGTATATAATTATATACCTATTATTACGAGTATATTATAATGACCAAAAATATAATAATAGACTAGGCGCAAGACTGTAAAACCTGCGATAAGTAAATAAAATTTTCGATAATTTCTAGGCTAAAGAATAATTGTAGTTTAAATAAACTTTGAAGGTTATTTTTAATACTTTGAAAATATTATTTTAGAAATCTTTAAATTTTATCTTCTAAAACTAATTTGAATGAGGTTCTACATTTATTTAATTAACAGAATTTATAATTATGTTCGTTCCCTAAGCTTATAAAATCTTAGTAAGATTTGTGTGTGGTGAGGGAGCAAATCTTACGGTATCTTGCATGGGTGGGGGGGAGTTAAAATTTCAGACAAACACCTTACTTAATTTGTGGATAACCCCTAAGCTTTTATTTTTTAATTTATGGGGAAAGTTTTTCCACTACTGAGTAATTTATAACTCGGCCTTTTTCTTATAATAGGACAATACTTTGCATTATATGAACTGCTCTTTTGTTAAAGGGGCCTCCTAAAAAATATTGCAGGGGGGCCTTCACGTTTCTAGTTACGCTACTGGTTTTTAGTGTATTTTTCTTAGCATCAGGACTATCAAGAATTTTAACAATTTTTTTTCAATTTTTTTGGGGGAATGAGGATCGAGGAATCTCCGTATTTTCTAGTTTCTAAATGGGAAAGGGGACTTCTGAAAACTATATTTTTCAATTTCTTTATGGGAAAAAGGGACTGAGAAAGGGGACAGAGAAAATTCTGCAGTTTTCAATTTCTCTACTTTTCATAATAGAAAAATTGCTATCTTGGTATATCTATTTGTGTTTTTTAGTGTACTTTTCATAGCATCAGGACCACCAAGAATCTTTACATACTTTTTTCCAACTTTTTTTTAATGAGAAAGGGGACTCGGAAAATTCCATATTTTTCAATTTTTTCATGAGAAAAGGCACCGAGAAAGGGGACGGAGAAAGTTCTGTAGTTTGCAATTTTTTCACTTTTCATAATAAAAAAATTTTATATCCTGATATACCTTTTTATGTTTTTTAGTGTATTTTGCTTAGTATCAGGACCACCAAGAATCTTCACAAACTTTTTTCCATTTTTTTTTTTTTTAAGAAAGGGGACTGAGAAAATTATATATTTTTCAATATCTTCACATTCTATAATGAAATCGGCTTTGAGGAATACATTCTCATCATAATATTCGAACTTCGCGATCGATTCTCTGCGCTCTCCGTATAATATATACAAATAAATAGTTAAAAAGACGATTAAAAAATTATCTTGATGATTTACGATTCGTCCTATAAGGAAATGTTTAACGGCAATTTTATTGGACTCTATGAAGCACAAATTCTAATCTTTTGACTTTTTTTCTTATCTTTCGTCGTTTGGCTCAAAAATTAAAATTAAAATATTCCAATACCATTTCCATACTCAAAAAATAAACTATGCCTCCCACCAACAAATTTCTTAGAGGAAAGCTTACAGGTTTTCGTAAAAGCAACAATTTTGATATCTTAACTTTTTTTTTATCTCGCATTATTTGGCTCAAAATTTGAATTTTGGATTTTTTAAGAAAATCCAAAAAGTTGTTAGGACAGTCTTGCAGGACTTTCAAAAATCAACGTTTTTCTCTTCCTGACTTTTTTTCATATCGTGCGTTTTTTGGCCTAAAATTTTCATTTTCGTTTGTTTTTTTGAATTTTATAAATGTTATAATTCTGATAATTTTGTTTTTATCGAAAAAATTATGATGATAAATTGTTTGACTTTCTAAATGCTACGAATAGCCGTTCACATAATTTTCAAATCTTAAAAAAAATGATCTCAAAAATTTTGAAAATGCTCTAACTTTTTGAATTTGTATCAAAAATGGCTGGCTAACGAAACTGACCTTCAGTTTTTGACACTAAAAGAATGCACCAAAGGCCAATCGAATAGAATAATTCTTTAAAAAGTTATCGTGTTCACAAAGAAACATACATACATACAGACAGATAGACGCATTCGTAAAAACCTATTTTCCGGGTTCAGAGGGTCTCAAAACGTGGACATTTGTTAAAAACGTGGGAGGGTCGACGGGGGTGGGGGGAGACGGGGCGTTGTCCCCCGGACCCGGACTTTTGGGAGGGGCCCGGATTTTTGGTAGAAACTGTACTTTTGTAATAATACTTTCAAACTAAATACTATTTATCTAATTGTCCTCGCAATCTTTTACCGTGGTATAAAGTCATGCAACAAAATTATCATATAAATATTTTTTTGCTATGCTGATAAATTTTTTCAAAGAAGAAGGGGCCCGTAAGTTGTAGCCCCGGGCCCGTATTTTCTCTCTACGAACCTGGTCAAATGTCCACGTTTTGAGACCCTCTGACCCCGAAAAACAGGTTTTTACGAATGTGTCTGTCTGCCTGTATGTATGTCTGTATGTCTGTCTGTCTGCCTGTATGTCTGTATGTATGTCTGTCTTTCTGTGAACACGATAACGTTTGAAAGAATTAATCTATTGGATTGGCCTTTAGTACACTCTTTTACTGTCGAAAACTGAAGGTCAAGCTCGTTAGCCAGCCATTTTGGATGGAAAATCGAAAAAATAGAGCATTTTCAAAATTTTTGAGACGGCGTTTTTTAAGATTTGAAAATTATATGAACGGCTATTCCTAGTACTCAGATAGTCGAACAATTTATTCTCATGACTTTTTCCGATAAAAACACACCTTCACACCACATGCTTCGAAGCGCGAAGCGCGACGACCGAATCGCGCGCCTTAGGCGCGCTCAAACTTGCAAGTAAAACGAGCTGTGCGCTAAACACGTAATGAGAATGTGCCCGCGAAGCGGGCAGATTTCTTTCTTAGCATGAGACCTCCAAGAATCTTAACGAATTTTTCCACATTTTTTTGAGTGTGAAAGGGCACAGAAAAACCTCTAAACTTTCTAGTTCCTAAATGGGACAGGGGACTAAGAAAACTCTATTATTTTCAATTCGTTTATGGCAAAATGCTCTGAGAAAAGGGACAAAGAAAGTTCTATAGTATTCAATTTCTTCACTTTTCATAATAGAAAAATTTGATATCCTAGTATATCTTTTTGTGTTTTTTAGTGTATTTTTTAACACCAGGACAACCAAAAATCTCAACAAACTTTTTTCCACTTTTTTCTGAATGGGAAAGGTGACGGAGAAACCTCTGTATTTCTTAGTTTCTAACTGGGAAAGGGGACTAAGAAAATTCTATATTTTTCAATTTCTCCATGGGAATAGAGGACTGAAAAAGGGGACAGAGAAAATTCCGCAGTTTTCAACTTCTTCACTTTTCTTAATAAAAAAAAAATTATTATTCTAGCATATCTTTTTGTGTTTCTATTGTATTTTTTTAGCAACAGGACCACCAAGATTCTTAACAAACTTTTCTCCAATTTTTTTTTCGAGTGGGAAAGGGTACAGGGAAACCTCCGTATTTTTCAGTTTGTAAATGGAAAAATTGATACCCTAGTAAATCTTTTTGTGCTTTTAGTGTATTTTTTCAGCATCAGAACCACCATGAACCTTTACAAACTTTTTTCCATTTTTTTTTTTTTTTTTTTAATAGAAAAGGGGACAGAGAAAACTCTGTAATTTTCAGATTTGAAATAAGAAAGGGGCCTGAGAAAACTATATCTTTCAATTTCTTCATGGGAAAAAGGGACTAAGAAAGAGAACAGAGAAAACTCTGTATTTTTCACTTACTAAATGTGTTTTTAATTCATCAAGATTTTTAAAAGTAACACTTTTTAGAAGGAAAAAACTAAAATGTGATATCCGATAGAAGCTTCTCTCTTTTTTTACAATCAAAACCTCCTGAGTTTCCACGTGAGCCATAAAACATCCCTTCAATCCTCATAAGAGAGCCTGTATTTCTAAATTCAGAAATTATAAATCTCGTAACGTATCGCTATTTTGAAAAAGAATAAACTAAAAAGTGATATATGATGGAGTTTTCTCTCTATTTTTCCGATTAACTGGACTCCATCATTTTTCGAATAAACCAAGAAACATCCCAAAAACCCTCAATAGAGAGCCAGAATTTCTATAATCAGAAATTGTAAATATTGCGATTTATCACTTTTTTGAAAAAAAATAAACTAAAAAGTGATACCTGATAGAGCATTCTCTATATATTTCCGATAAACTGGATTTCATACTCTTCCATATAAGCCAAGAAACATCTCTATAACCTTATAAGATATATACATATATATTCGAAAACACATTTTTCCAAAACTGTACTTGTCAAAGAAGATTTTTTTAATTTTCTACAATATACGTAACAAGCTTAAAATTGTCATTAGGGCTAAAGCTTCTTAACTTAAAAGGATTGCAGACCTTGATTAAAAACCATATTTCTAAAAACCTTAAGAACGGAAATAAGCTTTCTTGTAAAAGTAAAATCTTTCTGCAGTAGAAGAAGAGAAAACATTTAATCTTTTAATGGAAGATTTTACTTTTGCTTTTGAAAAATTCTATAAATATAAATAATAATATAATAATAATAAATAATATAAATATAAATAATATAACTATTCTTGACATTAAAAATAGATTTTTTACTGTTTTCTTTAAATCAAGTTACATATTTTGAATTTTCTGAGATCACGCAATTTCATTTCTGTCTTCAAACATCATTCTCGTACATCCATCTATTCATTTATCTTTTCTCCATCCACGAGTAATTGAAACGGAATTTTCGAAAACAGGAACGTGTAGCGAAAGAAATATTAGATGAAGTTTCATTATTTTCCTGCAAAAGGGAAACAATATTGACGTGTAAAATAAAAGGAAGTCGATAGCAAAGAGGAAATCGAGAAAGATCACAAATAAATAGCTTTTGTTTGGGTAAAATACGTGTTAATATAATACGTGGTGATAATAATGTGTATAAATATATATACAATTAAAAAATTGGTCGATCAACCACCGCAGGGCCCCCTGGGAGCGACTGCCATCCAGAAAAGTGGCACTGGCTCCCAGTAGGACCGCGGTAAATTACACTTGTTACCAGGTCTCACAACCGTGAGATGAGTGATCACCATGCATATAGTGGAAAAAATTTGTCGAACAACCACTGCAGTGTCCCTCAGGGAGCGACTGCTATCCAGAAAAATGACACTGA
>JAUMHM010109177.1:0-21724 GCA_032362435.1 Melikaiella ostensackeni
CCGTGAGCATCACCTTCTTTTTCGACTGAAAACGACGTGGTTTTTTCGGTCGCGGCTCATTGGGTGAACGCCATTCAGTCGCTTGATGTCTGGAGTGCGTATCATACCAATAGGGGCGAATTTTGTTCATTAGTCAATTACCTAAGACTTCAAAACAATTAAATTCAAAAAATACTCTATTTTCTTTTCAAATTATTCCACGTATCCGCTTGGACACTTGGAATTTGTTTATTATTTTCGTATAACAAATACTATATTTTGGAAAGAATGTATGAGACTAATACAGTGATATGAAACTTTAATACAATTATGCGAAACTTTAACACAACCTATTTTTAAGTTTCATATATTTTTTCTAAAATTTAGTCTTTGCTATAGGAAAAATGATCTCTATGTCCCTTTTTTCGTCGACAGAAAAGCAGTACATCAAAAATTTAAAAGCAGTTTAATAAATATTGAAAACTTGAGTCTCTCATTAAATATTTGATAATGACTAAAACGAAAAAATGAAAATTTTTCTGGGAATGTGAACATTTTTCTCTCGAAATTTGTATAGAATTTCTGCGTAAAAAGGCAGCAAAAAAACTGTTCAAATAGAAGATTTTCATTACCTTTTTATTTAAGATTTTCAGGGACAAAAAATAAAATAAATAAATGAAGGGTCCCGAGGCATAAGGGCGTCAGTGACAAAACCGTGAAAGGGATAACCTGATAGAAGCAGCCACCTCCGAGAAAAACCCATGTCAAATGAAGGTACGGCGCGTCCCCAGAAACGGAAATACTCGTATTATATGGGTCATTTCAAATTAACTTCGGAATGCTTGTCCCCCGCTAACTTCATAGGCTTGATGCTTGAAATATTACATTTTATATTTTATTTTATTGTTTTGGTAAAAGGTGTCCTAAACTATAAGATTCACGATGAAAATTCAGACTTGAAGTGAATTTTATTAAGAATTATTTCATTTAAAAGTATCGTGCATAAATGAAGTGCTTTGTCCCCTGGTACAAATTAAAGACTTCGATTGGTTTTTCTAGAAATCTTATAGTGATATTTAAATTATTTTTTTGGCCCAATGACTTTAAAGACTATGCAGGACTTGCGAAAAATTGTTTTCAATAATTTTAATTCTCTAAATAATTTTGTACAAATACATTTATCCTTTTCACCGAAATTCGCATCAAGTATTGCCACCGCAGTTTTTCAGGTATATTTCGAGAATACGAGGCTAGATTATAAATATGTTGTTTTGTCATAAATTCTTTTTAAGAAATGCGGAGAAAAAATTTCCAAAGTTGACCCAATTCAGTATTTCTCGTAAGCTAATTTTAATCCTTTAATAACACAAAGATTATTCACGAAATATAGTGAAAATTCAACTACGTCCACTCTCAACTATGTACACCTCTATAGAATTTATTATTTTTTTCTGAAAAAAAAGGATCGTAGGTGTATTTATTTAGCACCTAGTACTTAAGAATGTGAAATATAAATCCTTTGATAAAAGTTTAGCAAAAAGTATGTCTGATTTTTAGTTTTTTATACAATTTTAGAGCAACGCACTTTATAAATTTTATTCTGTCCAACACTATCATATTAAATTTATACGATGCACAGATCTTGTAAATATATCTTTAAGAAATATTATATAGCATTTTTTAAAAAGAGAGCATTAAAATTAATTTATCTTATAAATTTGAAATTCTTCATAACGCTAAGGTACCGACAGGGTACTGAGTCATTTCGGAGACCCAAAACCAAACGCTTACGGGTATAAATTGATTAGCTTATGCTTAGAAAAAGGCTTATCTATTACAAGTACTTGTTTCCGACATAAAAGATTCACATGTATACTTGATGTAGAGGCGAAGGCCACAGTATTATTGACTTTGTAGTAGCGGATGAGAGGCTGAGAGGGCTTGCACGAGGTTCGTTTGATAGGTTTGATAGAAAAGCAAGTACATTATTTTTTAAGGTTGCCTTTACTTCTCAACAGTCTCCTTCGAGGGCGACACACTTAGTCCAGCAAGATTCCAATTTCTTCAACCCTCTATAAAAGTAATATTTCTCGAGGTTTGCAAAATACGCATTTACGACATCGATTACTTCTTCATTAGACGAGGATCTCTTCCCACCGAGCCAGGTCTTCAAGTTGGAGAAAAGACAGGAATCGCATTCTAGAGAATAGGGTGGATTAGGAATCAATTCGAAGCCCAGTTCGTGTATTTTTGCCATTGCGATTGCGGAGGTGTGAGCCGGTGCGTTGTCGTGATGAAGTATTACTTTTTTGTACGCCAATCGTGGCCGTTTTTTGGAGCCCTTCTCCAAGAAATCAATAAGGATAGTTTTTTGGGAATCCTAAAATACTCTGGTCATCACCTTCCCAGCTGACAAAACAGTATTCGCCGTCTTTGGCGCACTTTCACCAGGCAGTACCCACTACTTTGACTGCTGCTTTATCTCGGGTATATAGTTGTGGATCCAGGTTTCGTCCACAGTCATGAATCGATGCGAATAGTCCTGCGGATTACGATTAAACCTGGACAAATACTGCGCTGAAACGTATTTTCGGTTGCGCTTTTGATCAGGAGTCAGCAATCGCGGCAACCATCTTGCACGCACCTTCTTAATTTCCAGTTTTACGTGTCAATTTTGGCGCCATTTAGCGGGAAATTTACCTCACTTATCGAACGAATCTCATGCTATAGTAACCGAAGCACTCAACAGATGATCCTTTTCATCATTTTGTGTCTAATTATTAATAAATGTTTTCCACATCAACGATGGTTTTACAGCATTTATTTTTTCAATTGATTAATATGAGGTTAAGAAATGTATGTAAATAATAGTAATATGTATATAATAGTATATAATAGTAATATGTATATGTAATAATATGTATAGGGACCATGCAATAAATTGCAGCGGTGTAAGCGTCGACATCCGTCCTATTTTTAACCAAAGTAAATATTGACGTAAACGTTAACATTATTCGTGAAGTTCCGCAATGAAAGGGCCCTCTTTGTCGGTATAGAGGTACGTATAGAGGCTTCCACCTGAATAAATGCCCGGCATTTTAAGCCCAGATTGAACCCTTTGGGTTGGAAAATGAGTCGGCGGGTCACTTTTGAAGTACAGAAAAACACCGATCCTCAAAAGTATACCAAAATCGGTGTAGTTTTGAGTTGCAACAAAAATAAGCCTAGCCGTCTCATTTTGAAAATCTAGAGGAAGTTCATGATTTTGATACTGTTTTTTCTCATTTCGAGTATCGTCGAGTGTTAGGCTAAATTGTCATCCATCTGTCAAGGCGATTTCGTTCTTCGTGATTTGGACTAAATTAATAGTAGTGAGCGAATTAGTTATAATAATAATTACCTAACTTTTAATTTCCTTTCATAATACGACGCGTATTAATTATTCAAAATAATATTTGTCCTTAGTACACTGGAACCTTGATTGAACGGTACTCGAAACACCGCCTTCCTAGAATTTCCGCCGCTGCATTCGGTGATGAAGAAGTCCAAGGGTCCGAGAGAGAGGCGCTGTGAGCTCAGTAGAGTTGAGAAATTTCGTAACAACAAAGAGGGCAGTCCGAACATTTGCGTGCATATTCCGAACTTATTTTTAAATACACGCGAAAAATTCTCTTTTCAGTAATTAGTCTTCATTATTGAAAAAGGTTCATTCTTTATGATAAAAAAATCTACATTTGTACAAAATATAGTTAATAAATATTATGTGTTCCTACTGGAAATGGTTCACACGGCCCTGACTATTTACGTCATAGAAATTCATGGAAGTGCGGCATGGCCATTGCAGGCCATACCCGGGACTAGCGGCATATCAAGGCTCCAGTGTAGTGCAAGTCTTAGGTTATTCTAAATTAAAGCCTGAGCGTTCGAAGAAATTCGGATTAGGGAATTGTACAATTATGTACTCACACGGCGCATAACTATAGCATCAGTCCACTTTAAAAAAAAATCATCAAGTATTGAGAAAATCTTACAAGTTATCAGAATTTAAGATTCTGCTTGGGTCTTCTCAACGGCAATGGATCATATAATTTTAAAAAATCATCAAGTATTGAGAAAAGCTGAAAAGTCCTAAAAATTTAAGGTTACGTTTGAGTTTTGAGGAAAGCCAACCGAGTTTTAAGAATTTGAGGTTGTGTTCAGGGTTTTTTGCTAGGAAATTGGATATTTTGAAAGGAAAATCATGACGTATTGAGGAAATCGTGCACAAGTTTGCTCGAAGTAAATGGATATTTAAAGACAAAAATTATCAAGTATTAAGGAAATCTTACCAGTCTTATGTCTACATTTGGATTTTTTCAATGGAAATGGATATTTAAAAAAAATCATAAAATATTGAAGAAACTTCACAAGATATTTTGGAAGAAAAATCATCAAGTATTAAAGAAAGTTAACAAGGCTTAAGAATTTAAGGTTATGCTTTGGTTTAAGTTTTTTAATAAGATATTTCAACTAAATATAGCGCTGCTACATTATTGGTCGGCACAACCATTTTTCTTGTTGTAACTATCCAGTTCTTTAAGTAACAATGTGTCAAGTAACACAATAAAATGGTTGTACCAATTGCCAACCGATAAAGTAGCAGCGAGATGTTTTACAAACCCAAATAGTTGAACGTACAATCTATTAAGCTTAACAATTCAACTTAATAGTCTATTAAGCTTTAAGAATTTGAGGTTATTTTTGGATTCTTTCAACTAAAATTGATATTCTAAAGGAAAAATCATCGATTCTTGAAGAAATCTAACAAGTTTTATCAATTTGAGGTTATCTTAGGGGTTTAATAGTAATGGATGTTTTAAAAGAAAAATCATCAAGTGTTTTGGAACAAACTTAAAGAATTTATGATGATATTTTCTGGTGTTTTTAATGAAATATAATATTTTAAATAAAATATCATCGAGCATTGAGAAGGGCTATAACAATCTTCAAAAAATTGCGGTTTTGTCCAGGTTTTTAAAAGAAAATCTGTATTTGAACAAAATTATTGATTCTTGGAGAAATCTAACAAGTCTTAACAACTTGAGGTTATCTTTGGGCTTTTTAACGGAAATGGATGTTTTAAGAGAAAAGTCATCAAGTGTTGTGGAACAAGCTTCAAGAATTTAAGGTTACATGTTGAGGTTTTTTTAAATGAAATAGAATATTTTAAAAGAAACATCATTAAGTATTGAGAAGGGCTATAACAAGCTTTACAATTTGCGGTTATGTTTACGTTTTTAAAAGATCATTGGTATTATTGAGAAGGAATCATCTATTATCAATTCTGTGGAAAAGTTTCACAAGTTGTGAGAATTTAAGGTTATTCTTGTGTCTTTTCAACAGAGATAAATATTTTAAGAGAAAAAAATCATTCAATATTACGAAAAGCTGTACTAATCTTAACAATTTGAGACTATATTTACCTTCTCTCAATTGAAATTGGTGTGTTTAAGAAAAAATAATCAATTCTTGAAGAAATGTTACAAACTTTATCAATTTCAGGTTATTTTTGGGTTTCTATAGCACGAAGTGGTACTTTTTCAGAAAAAATTATCAAATTTTAAGGAAATTAAAGCTAACAAATTTTAGGAATTCAAGGTTATGCTTTGAGTGTCTGAACAGAAATGGATATCTCAAAACAAAAATCATCAGTTCTTGAGAACAGGTAAACATTTTTGAGGCGGTGTTTGGATTTCGTTACTGGAAGGTTATATTTACGTTTTTTCAACAAAAAGTTATAAGAATTTAAGGTTATGTTTGGGGTTTTTAAAGGAAATTGATATTGTGAAGGAAAAGTCATCAAGTATTCAGGAAAGCTCAAAAGCTAGAACTATTTGAGGTTATGTTTATACTTTTTCCAGGATAATTGACATTTCTAAGAAAAAACCACGAATTTCTGAGGAAAGCGGACAAGTTTAAGAATTTAAGGTTACGTTTGGGTTTTCACAACAGAGCATGATATTTAAAAAGAAAAATCATTGATTATTGAGAAATTCATGAAATTTTTAAGGTTATTGGAACTGGAAATTATGACTTTTGCAAAAATTATTCAAAATAGCCATTTTTGTGCTGTGTAGACACACTACTATTTAAAAAGAGTGTTTGGGTAAGAAGGCTCAAATTTAAGCGAAGTAAAATAATTTCGAAATTTGTCGAAGACGATATTGTTTTGGATGTAAAACATAAACGCTTTCATTTTAATTCATTTTATCCACAAAAAAATGGTCACATTTCAATCCTGTTTAATTTTACCGAATGATTGAACACATTTTTAATCTTTTGAAAATGGTAAAATCAATATCAATATAATACTGCTGATTTTTCTCAGGAAATATCCATTTCCGTTGGAAAAACACAAACATAACCTCGAATTGTTGAAACTTGTTAGATTCAATCAAGAACTGATTACTTTCTTCTAACAACTTTCGGTGAAAAAACGTAACCACCTCAAATTGTTGTAGCTTGTTATACCTTTTCTCAATACTTAATAATTTTTTCTTTCAAAATAAATCCATCTCCATTGGAAAACCCCTCAAAAAACCTTAGATTTTCACAACTTGTTATAGCTTTCCACAATACTTGTTGATATTTCTTTTGAAACATTCATTTCTGTTGGTAAAACTCAGTCACAATCTCAAGTTATTGACGCTCCTTAGATTTCCTCAAGAAGTGATGATATTTTCTTAAAAGTACCAATTTTCGTTAGCTTTCTTGAATACGTATTGCACTTGTATCACAAAGAGTGAATATTTATTTATTTTTTCAAAAAAAAATTATTTTGCATAATTGTATATACGAGTATTCCACAATTCGAATATCTTCCAACACTCAGGCTTGAATGTGCATCTTGAGTTAAAATGCTTCGACTTGATTCCGACTCGATTCACTCAGAAATGAGCCGAGACATCAGATAAAGTCTCACTTTTATGATCTTAACAGATGCAAAGAATTGAAATTGATGAAAAAAAATTCTCCAATTTTTAAATTAGTTGTCTTCAAGTTGAAAATTCAGAATTGGTGGCTCATAACGACTATAGCCTTGAGAAATTTGCTTTAAAAAGATTAAAATTGTAATTTTCCATGAGGATCTCCTTTGCCGTAGGAAATACATGAAAATAGACAACAATTTCGGTATTTCCGCCAAAAAAGTATAATACGAATGAAAATTCGTAAACGAATTGATTCAATATACATATATTGAATAAAAATATACAAAATTGTTCAATCATAAACAAGGATTAGCTTTTATGACAGACAGGATGACCCTTTTCGTCAGGGCAGGTATACCTGCCCTGCTTTATAGGGCTATAAGCAACCTTTTCACTGTCTTAAGACATAAAAATTCCACTCAAGGCATGAGCATTTGTCGTCAAGTTGTAAACGCTCGACTCAATATATGTCTTCAAGACATAGAAACTTGTCTCAAGACATGAAATAAAGCCTGGCTCTGTCTCAAAAATAAGACATCGAAGGATGTCTTCACTTCGTCTCCAGTATGTCTTGATTGGGGGCAATTCAAGTCGGAACCAAGTCGAAGAATTATTACTCGGGTATAGGCGGTCATGACTTGATCTTGGCGTCCCGGTCTTAGTTTAAAAGTCATGTCGGCCATGACTAACCAAAGTCTTGCATTTCAAAGTACAAATTTGGTTTTAAATAACTAGTACGCGATTTCGAAATTTGCAGCTATGTTCAAGGGTGCAAATATGAGACTGAAAATTCTCATTTTGAGACCATCGACAAATGAGCAGCAACAAATTTAACACCAGCGTTTTTCTGTGAGTTGGAACTTCGAAAAACCGCGTTTCGAGAAAAACGCATTAAAATATGGCGAATGTTACAAACACACGTGTTATATTTTCTTTAAACATAAAATTTACCCACTCTCGGTTAGTTCCGGTACATAAGTATAATATCAATAGATAGAGCATACATTGAACAATGATTTCCCATGGAAAGCCCAAAATCGATATATTTCACCCTTGTTCACGAAAACGCGAATAAAAGTTTGTGTTACGTTAAGTTTTACTTTTTATGATCAACTTTTTCCAAAATTTTGATATATTTTTTGATGAAAAACGACACCGCGCAAACAGATTAACACTTTCAGTTCACTTATAAAGTAGGATTAAAAAATTGGCTAGCCTCAAATTTGGTTAAACATAGCTCATCATCATTATCAGAAAAAGATTTTAACGGGTTCTGATAAATACTATTGAGATCTTTGAGGTTTTCTAACTCCAATAGTGTGTTACTCATTTTTGTAAACTAATTTTGGTTCAGAACTATTGCATGAAATACGAAGAAAAATTACGTTATTCAGTTCAATGTTCGGAAACATGTACTTTTACTTGATCCCAGAGTTAAATACAATGGAAAAAATTTGAAAAATTCTAGTTTCAAATTAATGAGTGTCTATATATAAATTTTTCAATTTGAAATTCTTCAGTTCTAAAGCTTTAGAGGCATAAATTTTTAATTTTGAGTTTCTCAAATTTGAAAAAAATTGCATTATGGTTTTAATCTTTGAAAATTGAAGTAGCGTAGTTAAATTTAGAAATTCGATCTAAAATTTAAGTAACGCTTGCGCAGAGCACATTGATGAAGTGATAAGGGGCATTAGAAATGAGATAGCAGTCAATGTGCAAATTACAGAGGGAATGTTATAACTCATGAATAATTCATACGTCCTTTGGCTTGAAGTGCATTTCGGATAGTCGTGAGTTTCCGGTTTGATTGTCAAGCAGGCTGATTTGACCCAGCTATGCTAAATAGTGACAAGCTCGACTAAATACGACTGATATGGAACTTTATGAATTTTCTATAATCGGATTATCATACAAAATGTAGTGTTCATACGCGTTCACAGGCTGAGCATACATTATTTAAGAAAAAGCAAGTAAAGCTCCCAATTATTCTCACAGATTCTTAAGATAATAACTTATTCATTGCTTTATTTTTTAAATACGTGCACATTTCAACCAAAGATTGTGTGAATTCAAGGATGAAAAAGAACTTTTTATTCTATTTATGTGCTTCAGAATCAAATATTTAGGATTTACTTTAAGCCTGAAGTAATATTACGTAAACTTTTTTTTATAAAAATGAGTCACAGATTTTTTTATTTAACATTTATTGCTCGTCAATAAAAATTAGAGTTAGGTACTTCATCGATAAATAATCATAATTCTGTTTTTAAAGAGATTGTGAAAATGTACAGAAAATTGTTTCAGTAAAGTAAGATTGAATGTTGAGTTTGGAAGGTTGAATCTGACACCTATAATTTATTTTGAAAGATTCCAATTCGTTAATTTTCCATTTTGTATTCTTGAACTTCAAATGCTTTATTTAAAATTATTTAATTTTTCACGTTCACTGTAATAGGCGAATCTTCCAAAGTACGCTGAATTCGGTGTAGTTTTAAGTTGCAACATTTTTGAGACTCGAAAAAAGATGAAGACTCAATGAAAATTTTCATTGTTCAAAATGAAATGCAACAAATTTCATACTACTCGCTCAATTCAAAGGTTTTCAATTTGAAAGTGTACATTGTACACTCTACATAATATTCAGCGTTCACATTGGAAATCCTTCAATTCTGAAGGTTCAAACTTTTAAACCATTCAGTTCGAAATACCTAAATATATAATTTAAAAATTGCTTGATTTTTGAGGTTTACTAGTTATGAAGGTTTGAATTCAAAAATTTATATTTTGCTTCTAGTATATATACAAATGTTTGACTTTTAATGTTGCAATTTGAAATTGTCAAGAATCGAATACTTACTTCTGACATTTTCTCATTTCAAAATCCAGAATTTAAAAATTTTAAATTTGATGGTTGCAATCTAAAAGATTTAAATTTTCAGACTTTAAATTTATAATGCTTTCATTTTAAATGTTGACAATATGAAAGTATAGAATACTCAATATCTGAATTTGAAAATTGTAAGATGTGAATATTTCAATTTGACATTGTTCAATTATAAAAGATTTAATTTCAAGTTGTTAAATTATCTATGCTTAGTTTTAAACTCTATTTTATTATATTTAAGGTTTGAAATTGATATTTGTAAGTTTTCAAGGTTCCAAATTGAAATTTTAGATATTTAACATTCCAATTGAAAATTGTGCAATTTCGAAGTTATCAGTTCAATTTTTAATACTCTAAATTTTAAAATGACCTAGTTCGCAATATTTCAAATTGAAAATTTACTTTCGAACTTTAAATGCTCGGATCAAAATTGAAGAATTGTCAAAGTCTCTAATGTCAAATCATACAATTTTTTAAAAATGTTACCTATTAACTACAAAAGTCAATCATAGCTCTCAAAGACACAATTCACCTGGAAAGACTTTTCTTTTTGGACTAAATTCGAAACGTCACTATAATTCTGATTATAAATCCTCTATCCGTATAAAATTTTGAATAGATTTATCTCAAGTGAACTTAATATTTCACTTCGACCTCTTAGGACTGTAAATAATGAATTTCCCGCGAGGCAGCAGGTACATTTTCGCCAAAGAATCGCTTAGAATTGCTCCATACATTTTTTTTGTGATAAAATGTAAAGTAGTAAAAAGAGGATGCACAAGGGATAAGCCGAGGATTTGCGAGGTCAACCAAACCCGTGCAGATTATGCAGACAAAACATTTTTCCCGGTTCCTACAAGCAGTTTTCGGTGCCCAGTTTCTTGCATGAAAAATTATAACAATGTGAGTCAGGCTGATTAGTTTGAGTTTTTCGCCTGAAACTAGAGTTTATAGTCGGCATTTCTCCATCCTCGGTATATGAGCACATCCATGGAAAGTGTCATTTTTTCGAAAAAAAAGTTCCAAAGCAAATCTTGAGGCACACATTTTAAATGTTTTTCCTACATTCAGATACATACGGAAACGTATTTTTTAGCTTGATCAATATCTATGAGCATAAGCGCCATTTGCATAAAATATTAAAAATAATACGTCCATAAATTTAATTGAATGAATAATATTTAGTGAATTTCAGTGAATTTTAATGAATTGATAAGTAAAAAATAAAAACCTTTTTGTTGTGAAAAATATTTTTGACGAGTAATCTGATAGAAACAAGTAATATTTTTCGACTATTCGCCTATTTTTTGTGATAGTTCAAAATTTTCTAACTTCCTGGAAAAAAGTTCTAGACAGAAGTTATTCCTTTCACTCACATGCAACTTTTTCGTATGAATAATTTTAGTTTGTCCATTAACTGTTGAAGAAAAGCCATTTATATACATATTTTTATGTTTTTATTTTAAATAAATATACATGATTTTTGAGGCACATCATTTTCTTGCGGACACATTTTTTGGCCGCCGAAATGCAGCAAAATAAGTACAAAATTTGATCATATCTTGTTGCGCGCAATTTTCACAGTTCCAAGTATTGGAGGGGGACACTTTCGCTAAAATATTGAAGGGGACACTTTAGCCCTAAATTGAACATAACTTTTGCGCGCACTGCAATATTGACGTAATCCATGGCAAACTTCTTCGGCCCAACATACTGCTTCATTTCCGTGAGCATAGAAAAGAAGTCTTGGAGCAAAGTACAATGACGGAGGGGATATTTTTTTCGACAAATTCAAAATTTTCGATATTTAAACGTGCTAGTAGCACACAATTTTAGCAGCACATCTTTTTCCTTCATATGGTGTCTGTCCAACGACTGAATCTAATAAAAAATCGAAAGATTTTTGACCTAGGTAGCTGCGCGCACTTTCCACACCTACGTATGTTGGAGGGGAAATTTGAATCATAAAAACGGTGACACGACTTTGAGATTTTTTTGTTGACTCAGAAATCAAAGCGCAATATCAAATCCATTAAATTTCAGTAGCCTATGATCTATTGAACTAACATGATTTTTTTCAGAATTTTCAAATATGGCTCAGAAAAGCTGTGAACATGCCATGCATTCAATTTGTAACTGGTGAGAAATATCATACACGTATATTTTTGGGATTTCTTCTAACTATTATATGTTATATCTTTTCATGAGAGTTTCTGTAATGACTGTCATCTTTTGTTCCTATTTGAGGGAGTCTGTAAATTTTCTTGAAATATAACTTGTATTTAAAGTGTAGGTTTACCTATAAAATCCCGGTGACAGAAAAATGATACTTTCCGTGAATATGCCCATATACCTATATCATTCGGATAAACTCAACATATTGTGTATGTGTATTTATAGATAAAGGTTAGTGAAGCAGAAAGTTCGCGAAGATGAGTTTGAATAAGATAATCGAATCATCCAGTGCGTCAAAATGTCAACGTCTAACTTACATATTCAGTGATTTCATTAAACAGACTCAATCCAGCGAACCTTAGCGATTATTAATTCTAATGCAGTCAGCGAATAAATCTTGATAATACCTGCATCTTGTTCATTCAAGCTCAACTAGTCGACGATACTGATTCTTATTCAAATTTGGAATTCACTCATTTTGATCAGTTTGAAATGTTTCGGCATTTTATTTTGATTCAAGTTTCAACATAATTTATTCAAAGAAATTAGTTTTTGAAAAGCTTTCAAACGTCTAATATCCGGAGATAAAAATCAAAATGTTCACCAGAGAAAGATTTAAGTGTAAAATATTCCAATAAATTATAGTCACGCAGAGTTACTTGAATGTGCAGCAACATTCAATAATGATTATAATAATTACCTAGTTATTATTATACAGAAACTATATAGAAACTATAGTGATGTAGGATTGAAGGATTAGAACGTTATCCCCAAAATGAATGATAGCAGGTCTTGTGTTAATTTCTCTGCAAGTTTACATCAGGTGCAAGAGCTTCCATGAATCTTAGTTTCAAAACTCGGTAAATACATCGAGCCGAAAAGTTACAATTGTTCCAAATTCGGCGAAGTTTGGTGATATGTCGGAATTAAGTTCAAGCAATTACAATGAGAAACTTGTAGTCAACACTTCATTTAGACGATTCTTTTATGTAGTCAGCTTGAAGAATTTCGGCTGCCAAAAGAGTTTCATAAAAAGTACGCAAACTTTTTTAATAAATGATTCTTTAAGTTTTCCAAAAAAAAAACGAAAATAAAAAACACTTTGGTGATCATAGAATTTGGAGTAGATTATCCCAAACAATATATTCTGTAATAGATCAGGCTACTTTTTATAAAAATAGAGTTCTAGAAGCATTTCATATAATATTTTGCTAACAAGACATTTTAGAGTAATTAGACTCTGATGAATCCGAAAATCGATGTTCGCAAGTCGAAATCTGGCTCGGAAGCCCGGAATTCAAGATGGCCATTTGGGGGCATGAATATTACAATTCGTCTTTGCTGAGTATTTCTTCGCTCAAAAATATTATTCAAAATTATTTCTTTCATTCTAATATCAGTTGAAAATTACTTAGTAAATATGTCTAAGAATTTGTTATTAAAAATTACTTCATGAAAAATTATTTTCAGACAAGACTTCGCTAGGAATATAACCAGAAAACACAAATAGTTAGAAAAGTTAGAAATAACAGTTTTCCATTAAATAATTAAATTTTTTTAAAGACAGGAAATGGATGAAATATAAATTAATAACACTTATGAATTATTTATTCAGGTACCAACTCCTACAAAAGAACAAACCTTGGTTAATTCTATGAATATCAGATAATATTGAAGTAAGCTAAGCACTTAATAGATGATTCCTCTCGCCACTTTGTATCTGAGTATTAATAAATGTGTTCAACATTAATTTTATTTTTGTGGAATTTAATTTTTTATAATCAACTGTTTTCAAGATTTTGATGCACTTTCGTATCAAAAACGATACAACACAAACTGATGAAAACTTTGACTTCCAGATGTGTATAATGTCGAAAATAGAATAGATTCTATTTTTTACTTTTTTCCTCCTATTACTTTGGCACATGTCTTATCTCATTGAGCTCAAGATTAATAAAAGCCTAATTTTTTTCGATAGATCATTTTTATTAAATTGTTAAAAATAGCATAGCAATTGGTCCACATTACTCTATATTTTAAGCCATTAAACGGCACGATAGCTGCATGACGCTCCAAAATAAAGACCTTGGACAAAAATGCTTGTATGAACAAGATATTTAAATATTTTGAAACTTGAAAACCTTTACTACATTCTGAAATTTGACTGCCTCGAAAAAATTTGTCTTGAAGGTTTCCAAAAACAGAATGTATCAACTATATTTTACTTCGGTATCATCGTTAGTTAAAACTTTCTGTATTCGGAAATCAGGAGTATTGGAAATTGAACGTCGAACTAAACAATGTTGATTTATTCAGGACTATCAACACAGGGCAATGGGAAAGTTGAGCATTTGATCTTTTACCGTTTCAACTTTGACAATTTCAAATAAGAAGTCGTGAATATGAGAATTTTCTAAACTATCCTTCAAAATCAAACAATTTTAAGTCATTTTAGGATGGTGTAAATTTCTTGTAAGAAGAATAAATTATGCTTTCAGACTGAATTTATTTTTAATTTAAATCGTTCCAAGTTGAATAGTTGAAACTAAAGTCCGTCTAAATAGAATTACACAGTTGCAACTCGATTACACAGCAATTGCAAATGATTAAAACGTCAGTTTGACAGCTGAAAAAAAAATTAAAGTTTACCTTATACTTTAAGTTATGTATTTTTAAGCATATTCGTTAAAATAAAAAACAGATTTCACAATATGATTAAAAAAAGGTGCTGGAAAGAAGCAATGCATCTAATTTAAAATTTTCCATTATTCGTTTTGACATGACGTAAACATTTTTTTATCCTAAAAAAGTTTGGTCATTTTAACGAAAGTTTGCTGACCCAAAAACATTTCGTTGTAAAAGTGGGCAAAAACGTTACCTACATTTTTGAAGCTCCTTATTAATAACATATTTGTTTACAATTTCATAGAATTTAGTGTCGGAGCGACGTTGTGAGATTGATCTAAAACCTTTTCCTCCTCCTCCTAAACATCCCGTACCCAAATTTACCATACAAATTCCTTCATCCCCAGTAGTGAAACGAGACCAGAACCGAACGAGTTACACTTACCCGGAAAGGGATCTGGCTTAATGGTAAAATAATAATAATAAATAATCTATCGACTTTAAGAGCATGGATCTTCCTATGGCCTTAATACTCGATTTGTTTGTTTATGTGTGAACTGTGACGCACAATGGCTTTGTAAAGCTCTCTACCTGGTGTTACTTTTCATAATATATCATTTTCAAGTAGGCAGTGTCTATTTGTGCCGAAAAAATGCGTCTACTTATTTGTACCCAAACTTCGCTACGAATAGTCCCTTTTCCACAGCTATGTATACCGAAAAATATTCGGCTATTCGTATCGAGATTTCGGTACGGTAAGTAAGGCAAAGTCATGAGACTAAGCAAATTATGTTTCTCTTTCCATGTAAAGTACACTTTGTGTATGAAAGAGGGCAGAATTATCTTGATACTATAATGCAAAAGAATAATTGATGTATCAAGCGTATTTTCAGTCTGTCAAACCCACTTACATATTTCAATCTTTAGAATATACATATCAGTAAATTTTCCTGTGGGTAGATTACGTAGTTTTTTCACTTAACTTCCACCTTTGCTTCTCGGTTACGTTCACCTTCCTTCAATTGTTTCTCTTTAGACAAAAAATTGATGGGATGTGAATCTGGCAGTGAAGTGAATGTGAAAATGAAGTGAAGAAGTTACGTAATCAACCCTTTGTGTTAAGAAGATCCTGGAGGAAACTCTGCATTTTGAATTAGTTTGTGTTTATACTATATGCACTCGAGAAAGCCCACGGGGATTGGTACTCACAAAGAAACTTTACTGCAAAGCACATCTTCATTCTGATTATAATTAGATTCGAATAAGATCCACCTCACAGGTTAGTATTAGCATTAAGAGGTTTTTTTTCATGCGGTCCAAATATTTATTTCATTAAGGACAAATGGTGTTTTATGACATCAGAAGTTTGCTGATTTTCATTAACTGTTGATTTAGAATGTAATTGAAAAAGTGCTTTAAAACCCGCAACGGTTATTAGATAGAGCACTAAAGCCCTATTCTCAATTACTTTATAAATTAAAAAATAAAGAAATTAACTTATTAAAATAATATGCAAACTTCAATGCGCCAGGTCGGCATATGCTGATATATTTTCTTTCGTTTTACAAAATTTCATCGAGATATATTCTTTAATTACTAATAATAATCTACAAGCGTATACGCAGCTAATACATTCCGTTCGCAGCATGAAGTTGGTTCGCAGGGATGCTTTTTGTTTTTTCATTCCTGTTTTTTAAATTAGTTTCTTTTTTTTAAACATCAAATTTAAATTCATGAACGCTATAGCACAGTATAGTATAGTATGGTATGGTATGGTATAGTATAGTATAGTAGAGTATAGTATAGTATAGTCCTTAGGAGGGTAAAAATTGAAACGTTCAAAATTCAGCAGTTTTAAATAAAAAACTTTAAATAATTGAATAAATCCTAATCCAAAGCCTTCGATACCAAACAACCTGTAAATAAGAAATACTTAAAATTTTACATTTTGAAAGAGCTCGAGGCTATAAAAATGAAGAAATTTTCATTCTTAGGCTTACCAAGTTAAATAGTCTCAGTAATAAGCATTTATAACTGAAAATTAATGAAATATTCAACTTAAACGTGGACCATTTTCAAATTTAGAGCATTTAAAATTTTTAAAATTTGAATTTAAGTGCTGGAAAATTATACGATATTCATATCCCTAAAAATTTGAAATTTGCAGTTTTCAAAATGTAGAAATAAAAATTTTCATTTTTTTTCCAACAGTTTTATATTTAGAGCAATCAAAATTTATCAGATTCAAAATCAAATTTTAAAAATTGTACATGTAAAATGGGAACGTTTAAGAGCGAATATTTTTTAATTATTTTAAAATCAAAAACTTTAAATTTCATATCTACAAAACTGAAATAACGTTTTAAATTTGCGACAAATCATCAGAATTAAAAATGTCGGAGGGAAAATTTCAAAATTACTAATTTAATGCTGGTAAATATATGAAATTTAACTTTCAAATTTAAATCATTCAAAATTGCAGAATATCGAAATGAAAGCGTGCCTTTCAGCTTGAATACAAATTTGAAATTAAACAAGTCAAAATTAAAACCTACAAGTAATTGAATCAAAGACATTGCAGCTATGAAAATGGAGAAATTTTTATTCTCAGGCTTGCCAATTTGATTAATTTCGCTAGTAAGAACCTAAAACTGTAAATTGATCAATTTTACAATTTAAAAGAGGACCATTTTCAAATTTGGAGTGTTGAAAATGGAAAATTTGTTAATCTCAAGTGCTGCGAAAATGTACACTATCAAATTTATAGCCAAATTGAGTAAATTAATCATTCAAAATGACTAATTTAATACTGATGCATATTTGAAATTTGACTATTTCACTATACAATAACTTTAAATTGAAATCCTGCACGTTTGAACAATTTCGAAAAAGCATTAAAAACTGAATATTTTGACAGTGGCTTTCTAATTTTTCAAGCCCTTTCCCAAATTAATCTGTAAAAAAGAACAAATTATTGCCATAAAAATTATTATTTTTTGAAGAGATTAAATCGTACAATTTAAAATTGGAATCATAGTAATCTTGTTTTATATTTTTATATTAATAATAAGCAATACAATGTTTCCCGCGCGTAGTAGTGCGCATATAATATTACTAGTTAAAAAATAATAGAGCAGCAAAAATACATGAGAAACATAGAAATTTATGGTATCATAAAATACCATTTTCCCTTAATTGGAAAACATGCCTCGTTAAAAACGGAGTAATTAATGGAGGGAAACGTTGATCATATGTTGAATAAAAGATCAGAGGGTATAATTTTATATGAATGTATGAATGAGTGCGGGAGATTTTATCAAATATGTCTTCATTCACCTGAATCTATTTTTAATTCAACCTTTTCTTTTCTAATAGTATTTATTATATTTTAAATTAATGTCAAAAAGTTTTGAATTCTAATCAAAATTATTATCGGAAACAAGAAATTATACAATCTACAAATTTCGCTGAGGGTTTCATTTTAGTTAAGACCAAAAAACTATAGAAGATGAAAGTATGTTACCTTTCACGATTTAAATATCGAACGCCGTGAATCTTTTGTCAGATTTCGAAACAAAAATGAGAAATTATACAAAACAGCTGTATGTTGCTGTTTTCAAAAGTCCAGTAAAATTGCAGAGAAAGTGAGAATTACTGCTTCACCCGGAAAAATTGTGCGAAAATAAGCAATATTTATTGCCGGATTCTAAGAAATTATAACTACTTGATAGGGCACGGAATTTTATTAACCTCGGGGCAAGCATTTCACGAATGCTGGTCTCATTCCTCTCACGAGTTTAATCCACAAAAGACGTTCAATTTGGATTTGTAACAGAATTTTTTGGTCACTTTTTACTTACCGTCTTTTCGATTTTATTAGCTGTATTCTCCACCAAATTCCCCGCAGTTTTGGCTATTGCGCCGATTGCTCCTTCCTTTCTCGACATGTGGCCGCGGAATGAGGCTTGTATTTTAGTAGCTGCGTCGGCGAGCTCTGAAAAAAAATAATAAGAAATGCAAATATTAGTTGAATAGAGTTTTGGATGCTGATACCGCATCTGGCAACAAAAATTCTCCATAGCGCCAAGTTTTTGAGTAAAACAGGGTTAAACGGTCGAAAAAAAGGGGTTTTGGTCATATTTGAGTTTATGTATAAAAGTAAAAAAAGAGATAGAACCTTCTATTTAGGCTTAAATTAAAACTTAAGTCTTTGATTTTAAACTTAGCCAATGACAAGTAGGAGACTTGAACGGAAAGCCGTTGGAAACTGTTTCTTCAGTCGCGGGCCGTAGCCCGTGCATTGAGAACGGGCTTGAATGCATGGGCTACGGCGTGCGACTGAAAAAACCGTTGCCAACGGCTCTACGTTTAATTATCCCACTTGTTATTGTCTGAAGTTATAACCGATGGTTAAAACTTTGATTAAGGCGCAAGAAGAAGGTTCTATCACCTCTTGTTCATTTTTTACAAACACCCAAATATGGCCAAAAACGTGTTTTTTCGACCCTCTAACCCCGTTGTTCTTAAAAACTTGAAGTGATGGAGCATTTTTGTTGCCGGATTAGGAATTGACTTCCAAAAAATCGATAAAAAACGGCCACAAATATTTCAGAGACAAAAAAAGCATAATTTTCGTAGGACAGTGTTATTTACCAAGGACAATATTGTTATTTTATTAAGAACTTAGTGCATAATTTTTGGTTATATATTTTGTATTATCGTAGAATTACCTAACTTCGAACGCTGACTCAAACTTTGTACACCTATTTTTCTTGAATTTATACTTATTTTTGGAAAAAAATTTGACTTTTCATGTCATTTCTGACTTTAGGCTCCAAATTTTTTATTGCTTTTATTCTATTTGATCATGTAAAAGCAAAAAAAATTGGGTGTTAGGTGTAATAACTTTTAACCCTCGATTTTTTCCCTTTATATGTTACTAGTAACACTATCTGTCGATACCAATCACTCGAATTAAAAAAAGGCGATACAGCGTCGCCAAAACTCTCAGAGAAATTACAACATGCTCAATCTAAATAAAAAAAAATACATATTTTAGTTTTTATTGACTAGACACGAGGACATCAGAGTTTAAAAAATAATTATATAAAGATTTTTTTGATTTAATTTTTATACTTTAGGAAATATTCATTGTAAATATATCGAAATTGAAAGAAAAAATCTGCCCGCGAAGCGGGCACAATCTTATCGCGCGCCTCGCGCGCAAGTTTGAGCGCGCCTAGGGCGCGCGATTCAGTCGTCGCATTTCGCGCTCGGTGTTATATGTTCTTCATGTACAAATTACTAAATTTGTTTTTGATTTCAAATGAGAAAGGAAATTTATTTACATAAGGCTCTATCGGCCTTAAGGAATACATTCTTATCATAATATTCGCGCTTTGCTCTCGATTTTCTGCGCTCACCATATAATATAAACAAATAAATAGTTAAAAAGACGATTAAAAAAATTATCTTGATTTACGATCGGTATTATAAAGAAATGTTTAACAGCAATTTTATTTGACCTTTTAAAAGTACAAATTCTACTTTTTTGACTATTTTTTTCTTATCTCGCGTCGTTTAACTCAAGAATTGAAATGAAAATATTCCAATACTATTTCCTTCACTTAAAAAACAAACTATGCCTCCTACCAAAAAATTTTTAAATGCAAGTTTTCAGGTCTTCGTAAAAGCAACAATTTCGATATCTTAACTCTCTTTCGTATTCTGCGTTATTTTGCTCAAAATTTAAATTTGCGATTTTTCGAGAAAATACAAAAAGTTGTTATAACAATCTTGTGAGGCTTTTTAAGAGAAAAGTTTTTTTTCTTGAGTTTTTTCCATATCGTGCACTGTTTGGCGCAAAATTATCATTTTCGTTTCTTTTTTTGAATTTTATAAATGCTATAATTCTCACAATTTTCTTTTCATTGAAAAAAGTCGTAGGGATAAATTGTTCTACATTTTGAGTACTACAAATAGCCGTACATATAATTTGCAAATTGAGAAAAAATGGTCTCAAAAATTTTCAAAATGCTCTAACTTTTTGAATTTTCGTCCAAAATGGCTGGCTAACGAACATGACCTTCATTTTAGAACACTAAGAGAGTATACCAGAGGCAAATCCAATCGGTCAATTCTTCAGAAAGTTATCGTGCTCATAAACTCAAAATATACACACACAGAGACAGACACATTCGTAAAAAGATGTTTTTCGGGTTCAGGGAGTCTCAAAACGTGGACATTTGACAGAAGCGGGAAGGGGGTCAAATTTTACACAAATCTAATACATTATCTGATGAGGATGTCATAGTCAAGAAGGTAGAATTTGTGCTTTTAAAAGGTCGAATAGAATTGCTGTTGAACATTTTTTTATAGGACCAATCGTAAATCAAGATAATTTTTCAAATCGCCTTTTCAACTATTTCAAAATTTTCTTGCGCTTTTCCTATATTTTTTACGTGTAGTTGGCGTGTTTATCCATTGAATTTTTCGGTTTAAAGCTGTGAATAGTATTTTTGAAGTGTTTTTTAAAGCGAAGGAACAAGTGTCGCGCAATCAAAATATTCCAGGATTACTGAAATGACAACAAATTCACGATGAATATTTTATTTGCACTATTTCATTTTCTGGCATACATATATTTCCGAGAGGCTTGAGTTTTTGAAGAGAAGAGGTTTCTATAAATTTACGCGACAAATTTCAAAATTCCCCTCAGGAAAGTGAAACTCACCATCTTGAAGGAGTCATATTATATCTCAAGTATCTTGGACTGAACAGTCTAACGAAAATCGTTGTCGAGGGCGGTTCGAATCGAGATTTGAAAAAAAATTTAAGAGAAAAATCACATCAGCTTCTTCCACGCGCTTATTTTAAAAATTTTCTTGTGCTTTTCCTATATTTTTCACATGTAGTTGGCGTGTTTACCAATTGAATTCTTTGGCTTAAGGGTGCGAATAGTAAGTTTTAAGTGGGTGTAAACTTTTAACAATGAATAATACAAATAATAATGTAGCCTTCCAACGATTTATAAGTGCCTAACAGCTGTAATTACAGATAAGGTTTACTCTCATTGCGACGAGAATAACATCCT
>JAUMHM010109225.1:1841-21719 GCA_032362435.1 Melikaiella ostensackeni
GTCCTGTCGAAGAAGAATCTTGAAGCAAAGTTAACAGGACAATTTCAACCAGGGAATCCTGGACCAAGGCTCAGCATGGCAACAGTAGCTGTGTTGACAACAAGGCCAATATCACACATGGAATGTTGAATTGGAAAACATCGTTGATCACGAGACGACCCAACATAACCTCTAAAAAACTGATGCCAGTCGAGTCTAATTCGTCAGAGACCTTGGATCACTTCAGGAAACTCATCGTTCTCTAATAAAGATAAGTGGGCTTCCATCTCTCTTATTTTTTTCCTTTATTCAAAATTCCAAATAAATTATTTCATACGAGTGTGGTTTTTTTAAAGGGTCATATTATAATTCAAGAATCAAAATGTCTGTTCCAAGTGAATGAACAAGTCAACGTGGCAATATTACACGCAAATTAACGTGTTTTACAAATTATATAATGAACACTCTTGAAAACAATCCGGACGTTAGTCTCGCGATACTCAAACTCGAAAAAATAGAAATTAATGAATGAGTAGAAAAATTTGAAATGAATTTTTATGCATATAACCGAATACAAGACAGAATTGATGTGCTCACTGACGATCCTAAAGAAACAATTGAATATAGAGCTGATGTTGAAACAAATTATTTCTCAATATTAGGTAAAACTAAACAATTATTAGCGCATGGGGCTCAGAGAAATAATCCGTCGACAAATGTGCAAGGCACCACTGAAACGCCTACAGAGACAGTAGAACGAGATTTGGTACGGGCAAATGGTGTAAAGGCGACAGCGAATAATCAACAGATAATAATTAAATCAGTAGGTTTGCAATTACCTCAAACTGAATTACCGAAATTCAACGGTGAATTATCTGAATGGCTGGGCTTTAAAAATACATTCGATTCATTAATTCATAAGAATCAAGAAATCAGTGAAATTGAAAAATTCCACTATCTGGTCGCGACACTCAAAGATAGTGCAACAAAAGTAATCGATTCATTGGACTTTACGTCTACAAACTATGCAGTGGCATGGGACGCCTTATGCAGTCGTTACAATAATAAGCGACTTTTGATTCAAAATCATATCAAAACCATTTTCGACACCGAACAAATAACCAAATAATCTTCAGTTCAAATTAGAAAAATGCTAGATAACTTGAACAAACACATGAGAGCTTTAGTGACATTAGGTCAATCAACTGAAAACTGGAATTCGCTTCAAATTTATCTCCTTGCTTCGAAACTGGACAATAATACATCTAGGGCCTGGGAAAAGAATAGGTCAAATAACGAAATTCCTACACTTCTTGAGTTGAAAAATTTCTTACAATCCCATGCTAGTTTGCTAGAAACTCTCGAAATGAATACCTTAAGATAAAACAAGGAAGTGAAGTTAGAGTCAGAAAACAAAGGCCTTTTTCAATCAAGGCAATCCTTTTTGTCTCAAAAGGTGAGTTGTGCGCTTTGCAAATAAGAGCACCATATTCAAAATTGCTCTACTTTTCTTTCTCTTACTGCACAAGAAAGAGCAGAAAAGGTTAGGAATTGCAGACTGTGTTTAAATTGCTTAAGGCCCGGTCACTTTCAACAAAGTTGCAAGGGTAGAGGTTGTACGCAATGTCAGGCTAAACATAACACTTTGCTTCATTTCAGAAAAAATGATTCGACGGAAAATAACACTGCTTCAGATTTCAAAGATAGGCTTATATGCTCGGCCACCAAAATGCAGTCAAATACCGACGATGGGGACCTTACCACAGTTTTGGTTTTTGTTAGGGACAACAAAAATGAACAGCGTTTTGTTCGTATTTTAGTCGACTAGGGTCACAACGTAATCTTATTACATCTGAACTTTGTGACTTTTCAAAACTCAAGTAAACACCAATAGATGTTAATATAGGCTCGATCAGTAAAGCTTCCTCAATCATGAAAAGCAAATGTGAGGTCGAAATTGCATCGCAGATTAGTCCGTTAAAAATTTGCGTCTTATGTTTAGTTGTACCACAAATAAATTCCGAATCACCCAAGTTGTTATATAATTCACAATCTCTTCAAATACCGTCACATATCAAACTTGCTGATCCGAATTACGAAAAACCAGGCACAACTGACATTTTCTAGAGCAACACTATTTTATGGTCTTTAATTTGCGCCGGTCAGATCAAATTAAACAATGAGGGTCTCATCCTACAAAAAAGTAGACTAGGCTGGATTCTTGCTGGACCAATGCCCGGTCCACAATCTAAAATAATTACTTGCAATGCTATTAGCAAAATAAACATTAAAAAACAATTAACTCGATTTTCGGAACTAGAAGAATGTGCTCCCAACAAAAAAATAATGCCAAACGAAGAGCAACTTTGTGAGGAATTCCTTGTAAAACACGTTAAACGTAATGAAGATGGTAGGTTGGGCGATTCAAAGCAAAGCGCAAAACACCGTTTCCTAAAGTTAGAAACTAAACTCTCGAAAAACACTGAAATGCGAGAAGCGTACCATACATTCATTCGAGAGTACATCAAATTAGGACACAAGATAGAGACAAACAGGTAAATCAAACCTGTTCCATCATATTATTTCCCACACCACTGCATAATTCGCCCTGAAAGTTCATCCATGAAACTGCAAGTAGTGTTTGACAGGTCCGCTCCAAATGCTTCTGGGATGTCTTTCAATGAATTGCAAATGGTCGGTTCCACTGTGCGAAGCGACCTATTTTCAACTGTAATAAGATTTCGAAAGCATGAATTCGTTGTTGGGGGGGGGGGGGGATATAGAAAAAATGTACCGGCAAGTACTAATCGATCCCGAGCAACACTCGCTTCAAAGAATCCTATGGCATTTCGATAACAAAAATCCAATCAAAACTTAAGAATTAGTAACAGTCACTTACGGAACTGCGGCGGCTTCATTTTTAGCTATCAGATGCATAATGGAACTTGCTTCGGAATGCGAAAAGATAGACCCCATAATCGCAAAAATAATTCGTCGCGACTTTTACGTCGATGAGTTGCTTACCGGGGCTCACACAATCGAAGAAGGTACCTTTCTTGCAAAGAATGTGACAAAAATTCTCGCTACAGGTTGCTTCAATCTTCGTAAATGGGCATCCAATAGCCCCGAAATAATCAAAGCTTTAACTGACTCTCAAGAAGCCCCTAAACTAATAAATCTTTCGTGGAACAGGCAAGTGAAAACACTATGTGTTCACTGGGAAATTAGTTCTGATAGTTTTAAGTACTCAGTCAATATTTCAAATGATTCAAAAGTAAATAAAAGACAAATCCTGGCGGAAATTTCTCAAATCTTTGACCCATTTGGACTTATAAGTCCATGTGTGATTCTGGTAAAAATGCTCTTACAACGTCTATGGATAGAAAAACTTTAATAGGAAGAAACTTTGGCCTATGAATTACATAATCAATGGATAAATTACAGGACGTGATTGGACGACACGTAATTTGTTCAAACCCTGTTAATGTTGAGTTACACGGATTTTCAGACGCTTCCCAAGACGCATACGGGGGGTGTATTTATGTAAGATCACAGGACGTTTCAGGGCACATAACAGTTCAATTACTTTGCGCAAAATCAAAAGTTGCTACATTAAAAACACAAATAATTTCTAGACTAGAATTATGCAGAGCCGTTGTGCTAGCGAAACTATTCGACACAGTACAACTCGCATTAGATACACCGATCGATGGAATCCATTATTGGGCTGACTCAACCACCGTTTCGAGTTGGATTAACAAGCAATCAAAAACTGTAGAGGACACGTTCGTATCTAATCGCATCTCTCAAATTCAAGAAATGACTGACTTAAAACTTTGGCGACATGTCCCAACAAAGAGTAATCCAGCCGACTGTTATCTCGAAGTGTAAGTCTAAATCAAATAGCCAACTCATAGCTTTGGTGGTCAGGGCCAGAATTCCTAAGCAAAGACAAGTCGGAATGGCCAAAATCAGAAATGAAAAATGACGAGCCACGCGTCATAAAACTCACTTTCAAAAAAAAATAAGTCAGCCAATCGCAGAAGTAGACGATTGGATAATTAATATAGTCAAATAGCCTTTCTTCGTTAGTGAGAGTCGCAGCGCGCATCAAATGACTATCAAAAAACTTTAAACTAAAATATAACAAATTGAAAGGACCCTCATCAACCAAAGAGCTTCAAGAGGCATTTCTTGCTCTAGCTTGATTATCACAAAAGGTTTCTTTTCAAATCGGAATAGCGAAGTTAGATCAGAAGGAAACAATCACTAAAGAAAGATGAGCTTCTCTAAATCTTTTTTTCGACAAAACAAAAACACTGAGAGTAGGAGGTAGGTTAGGAAATTCAAGCTTCTCCGAAGACAAAAAATACCCAATTGTTATTGACGCAAAACACACACTCGCAAAGTTAATCTTTCAACAAGAACACATCAAACTGTTATACGCACCCCCTCAGTTGTTATTAGCTAACATCAAGGAAACGCTTTGGCCCATAGGTGGTAGAAGCTTAGCCAGAAAAACAGTTCTCGACTGCATAAGGTGTGCCAAGATCAAACCAAGCTCGATGACTTCAATGATGAGAGACCTTCCTTCATCTCGTGTATCTTCATCGCGTCCGTTTCATAACACCGGAGTCGACTAAGCTGGACCCTTTTCAGTTAAAGATAGAAGAGGCCGAGGTTATAAAATCACTAAAGCCTTTGTCAGCTTATTCGTTTGTTTCACAACCAAAGCGTCGCACCTAGAGCTTGTTTCCGATGCCATCTCAGATGCGTTTATAGCTGCTTTGCGTCGTTTCGTATCAAGACGCGAAAAACCCGCCAATATTTTCTCGGATAATGGTACTAACTTTGTGAGGGGGTAATAACGAACTTGAGCGTCTCGGCAATTTCTTGATAAAAGAAACTGAGTCATTGAGCGAATCAATTTCTAATATCGGAATCCAGTGGCACCTCATTCCAGCTTACGCGCCACATTTCGGGGGCATCTGGGAGGCCGGAGTTGAGTCAATGAAGTATCACTTAAAACGCGTAGCAGGGGACACTGTTCTTACATTCGAAGAATTTTATACTTTGCTGACTCGAATAGAATTCATACTCAATTCTCGTCCCTTAACTCCTCTTTCAACTGATCCCAACGATCTGTATCCTCTAACTCCAGCCTATTTTCTACGTGGACGAACCTCCACTAGCGTATCGAATCCAGATCTGACTCATATCAAAGAAGGAAGTACGTCTAACTGGCAGCACATCCAACAGCTGCAGCAGCATCTGTGGAAATGATGGAGCAAAGAGTATGTCTCCGAACTCCAAAAACGCACTAAGTGGAAGGTGCCCTATCCTGCAATTAAAGAAAACACTCTCGTTCTACTGAAAGAAGACAAGACTCCTCTATCTACTTGGCTTCTTGGCCGAATGATAGAGTTCCATCCTGAAAAAGATGGTATCGCTCGCATCGCTTCTGTCGAAGCAGCAAAAGGAGTTGTACGCCGAGCCTTTACTAAATTATATCCTCTGCCTGATTGTACATAAGTTTAATCACTTTTGAATGTTCTAAATCTAAATGTTTCCTATTCATATTTTAGTGTTTTTAAAATTATGATTGATGTCAAATTTGTTCAAAGGATTTATTACATTTCACTTTATAATCTTCTTTAATAAAACTCATTCTTGCAATGCCGGGGAATATGTTACGTAGACACAGATATTTTAGTTCTTCTTCACCTATTCTAGAGTTGCTAAATTGAAACTACTCGTACATTATCGTCCTCAATTGCTTTGTCAGAACTTTTCGATATGGCGATATAAAGTGGTTGGTTAAAATGAAGCTCGTGTTCCTTAACTTAAATCTTAAATAATCTGTGCAATATAGATACAGTATCTAACACATTCTATTGAATTATGGGAGAGTCGGATCCCCGGCCGGTTCATGATTTTGAATGAACTGTACTTTCTGCGATGATAGATCAAAATAATTATCTTTCAATATTGTCCCCGAGCGTAACTTTTGAAATATAGATTCCTATCTTTCATTAGCTTAAGAAAAATCCGATCTAAATATTTTTTCACTACAAGACAAGTGCATTTTGTAAAATATCGACCCACCTTATTATCAAATATTTGAAAAACAACAAAAAACATTAGATTGGTTTTGAGAGGGATGCATAAATTCACTCTTGATTTATGTGACCTCTAATATTTGTTTAATAATTTCACGTATTTTCTTATCCATTGCAGTTTTTTTGTAACATATCACAATCGGGTATCCCTGGCTATTTTGTGTCGGGTACCTCAGTACAGATCTTTTTATGTTGGATAAACTAGTGTATAAAATGTGGAAGTCCTTATTTGAAAAATAGATTTCTAGTTCGTCAGAATTATAATAAAATGTCCAAATATCACGATTTCTTCGGTGTCCGGGGCTACCCGGGGCAAAATTTTTTGTTGAAAAAGAATGTATTTTATTAAAATCTACGTATATATATTTTTTTAATGTAATCAAAATTGTGAAAAAATTCGCATCTATAACGATTTTTGAGAAAAATATAAAATCGAAAAAAATGTATTCTCATCCGATCTGGATGAACTTGATAAATAATTTGCATTATTTAGGAATAGAATCAGTCCAAATTTCATAACCCTATCTCTACTTGTTTTCGAGTTATCATAAAAAGAGTATTAGTGACACACACACCTTATATGAAATTAATCTGCCATTTTATTTTCCGATTGGCAGGGTGTACATGTCTGTACGGAATACAAACATATGGGAAATCACTAATGAAAAACGTGTCGTAGATGTGGGGCTCTTATTGAGTGAAAAGGAAAGCTGTTCACAATAATGCTTAATACAACGCGGGAGAAATGAAAACGTGTAAATGTGTTTTTGAATAACAATTACTTTGTATCATATTATCAAAGTTTAACGCATCGTCTTCTTCCTTGAAAAATTATCACACATTTTAATAAATGAAGACACATTTAGTGTATTAAACGGGTTTTGAAGACTTCAACCTATCACTTTCGAAGTCTTTTTAATGCGAATTCCTCCAATGTTACAAATTTCAATTAAAGTTTTAAATTTTCCGATATAAAAATTATTCCAACTTCAACGATTTCTATTTAAAATTATTCCTTCCAATTTAAAATAAAATTCTACGTCTATTAGAAAAATAAACATTGACTCAATTACAAAATTATCATAAAAATTAATTCAAGTGGTAAAACTTCAATATTATAACCAATTTCTGTTTTACACAAATAAAAAAGAATCAGAATTGCAAACATATTGTAATTTTATATTGATTTGTTATTCTGTAAATCGCGAAAATATTCCAGCTTCTACTTTACCGATTTTTGAGAAAACAGCGAGGAGTTGTTATTACCCCCAGAACAACGTTTTACCTATAGTGGAAGGTGGCAAGAAGAGGGCAGCAGCTAGGTATGGCTGAAAAGTAGTTAGCTATATATACAGTTCCCCCACTCCGCCACCACTTACCGCATCTATATTTAGTCAAACGGGACGATCCCAATATGGGTATTATTATCATTTCTGCCCAGGTCCCGCTTTCCCCAACAAATTTGAAACTTCTTATAAAAATCATTCTACAGCCAAAACAAAGTGTCTTAACTTGCTTGAAATTTTAGATAATTTTTTTAAGACGATGTACAATATGATGAGTGACATAAATATCCAACAAAAAATTTGCGAGGAAAGTTGAGCAAAGGTTTTTTACTCAACTTAACCAAAATACACAAAATTGCAGCCTTGTATAAATATTATTTTCATCAAAACTTACTCACGAAGCTGGAGCAAACAACCGCTTTAATAAAGTTTGACATTCATTTCACAGGAAACAATCGAAAATCTCTATTTTTATTCAGAAAAAAAATATCAAATCATGAATGGCCCGGTTTAGCCAACGTGTCCCGGTAAGCCCCGTTTTACTGTATTCCAAAGCGAAATGAGACATCCCAGAAAAAGAAAACCACAAAAAAAAAAATCTGTTTCTAAAATCTCATATACTAAAAATACTTTGATGTTACAGTGTCGGCCAGGGTAGTGTTAATGATACACAGTGTCTCCAGTATGCTGATTGCATGATCTCAATTATAGGGAGTCTCGAAGTTAATTATTTTTATTATTGCTTTTGGCCGTGCGTCCCAGATACTTTTAGGCGATATATATAACCTATGAAAAAATTTATACCGCCACTTTTCACTCGACTATTTTCTTTACGGAATAATACTTTGTGACAATTTAAAATCTTTTAAATATTTTGTTGAAACATTATTTTTTAAATCAAATTTTGACCGCGATCGGCGTGCGCAATGTTTCAAAACTTGTTTCATGTCTGATTGACTTCAAAGCTGTACGTCCTTTGTCACCAAGGCCGTAGCTATATAGGAGCAAAAGAGCTTTGAACCTACTCCGAAATTCTTGACAAGGTCATAGTAAACACATATATGCAATATTTCTGGCTCAGTTAACTCTTTGGAAAAAAATGTGATTACATTTTAAACCGTCTGCAGTGAGACTCACATGGTAGAAAGAGAAATCCGACCCACTCAAGTCATTGGAGTCTCACTGCAAATGTAGGTACTGTGTTCGTTCGCTACTTCGCCACCAAAGAATTCAGCCAATGACATCCTTCAGAAATTCTAGAATAGTGGTTGGCCGACTATCACACTATTCGCATTCATGAGACTGAATCAGCTGATCAACTGCGATTAATTTTTTGATATTATGAATGTGGTAGCACAAGCTAAATTAAATTACTTTTAAGTTCCTGCGCTGAATTTCGTAACTTTTGATCAAATAACGGCTGAGTTGTTTTTGTATTATCGTCTATAAGCAATGTACGAACTACGCTGTACGTATACTCGCATTATTTTATTGAAATAAGCGTCGCGTGAAAATCCAAGATTTTCAGGTGAATATTTACAGAGTGACTATTTAGCTCGGTAATTGAAAAACTGAATGAAATTAAGCCTCACATTGACGTAAATGGTTATTTGATCACTCAAGAGGCCACAAGCAGAAAAGAATATTTACACATCGCCTACTATCGTGAATACTGGTTACGTAAACGCTCATTAATGAATTTTTTAAATTAAATATGATAGAATATCAGTTGTCCGATTTATTCTGAAACAGTGAAAGGCGATTTTTTTAGTTATGTGTTATTTTAAGGTAATGATAAACTAAATTAAACTGAAAAATCGTATAAAAAGTCGTGTCGTAGAGGTTACGTAGAATTTAAGAAAGTAAGCAAGTACCAAAGGTAATGCTTTTTATCTTTTTCAAAAAAAACTTTTTCGTTGAAAAAAGGATAACCCTTAATCTTAGTGTTATAAAATTCTAGTTCAAGGTTTAAGTTTCAGAATGAAATGGTTACTTTCTTTTATAATAATATGAATTACGACGTTAATAATTTAATTTTTCCACGCATAACATAATTTTAAATCATCTTTAAAACTTCAATGGGGTTCACTAAATATTTTCAAATAATTTATTATTCGTAAAACAGAATTTAACTTTTTATCACTTTTACCTTTTGAAATTCTACGTAACTTGTGGGTGAGAGCTTTTCAGTTTATTCTGTGTATAATTTTCATTTCTTTTATTATTTCAAAATAACATAACTAAAAAAACATATCAACATTAAAATAATTATGCTTTTTTACGAAGAATTATGCGCTAATGACTGCGCCGGCAAAGGCTCGTGCCAAGATTTGAAGTCTCTTGTTACTCAGCCACTCAGCAAGTGACAACACGCTTTAAAATATTTTAAACGTCACAATGATCACCATTACCACCAAACATGTGTGGTAAAGGCTGAACAATTTCTTAAAATATATAAACATTTAAGCAATGACATCGTAAGCCAGATTGATTCTAATCGCTGCAAACAAATTGCCAAAAATAGAAAGAAGCTTATACCTACAGGTATTACTGAAACTATTAAACTATGTGGCAGGCAAAAAATGGCCTTAAGAGGTTCATGTGATTCAGGCCCAATTAAAATAAATGATCCAGAACCTAAAGTAAATGACTGTAACTTTTGAGTCATTCTACGGATGCGGAGCAATTGCGGAAATTTACATTCAAAAACTGACTTAGGAAGTATGTCGTTAAACCGTACATACCTGTACTTGAGCCCGAGCATTCAAAATGAACTCATTTCAGGATGTGGTGAAATTATCGAAAAAAAATTAGTTGAAAGCATAAAATCGGAGATGGACTGCTGAAGATAAAAGTTTAGCTCTTTCAATGTACAAGCGAAGTCCTAAATTATATACATTTATGGCAACACATTTCATTTTACTAACACCGCGATTGTTAAAAAGTGTTCTATCCAAAATTCCTTTCGATACTGGAATTAATAAGTCTGGGACACTTAGGACGAAGCATTTAAAGAGCTAATCATGCCTCAGTTTTCATGTTTAGAGGGTCTAGGAAACCTTGGAAACAAATTTAAGCTCACTATTTTACAGTAAATACTGTTTCTACTGCAAATTTAAAAGAGTTAATTGTTACTTTAATAAAAAAATTGCAAGAAATAAAACTGAAAGTTGTTTCCATTATTTGCGATCAAGGTCTCACGAATAAAACAGCTGTTAACGAATTGTGTTCCGAAACCAATAAGACTAAAGATCAATTTTACTTGATTGTTAATGATGAACCGGTAGCCGTGCTCTTTAATATTCCTCATCCTCTAAAAAATTCTAGAAACGCAATGCTGAAATGTAACGTTCATTTCAGAGGCGGAAAAGTAGCGAAATTTGAGTATATTAAAAAGGCATTTGAATTACATAAAAAAAAACCTTTCGAATGTTAACGAAATTAAAACCTGAGGACTTTAACTTCAGCGATAGTTATTTAGGAATGAAAGTACGGGTAGCAGCAGTTCAATTGAGCAATACGATCTTTCAATCAGGACCCTGTTGAAAATCTGTTTTGTAACTTGATAAGTGCACTTCATTAGATGCTTTGCGTAGCTTCATTTTAAATGATTATAAAATTTTGGCTTCACCTTCTGAGGAAGGAGAACTTTCATTAATGACGAAAGCTATTTGCCACTCGCGGTAGATAACATTTCTCTCGACGATGACGATGGTGTCTATCGTGTAGCGGGAACTTTATTGAATATTATTCATGTACCCGAAAACTGTAAAACTTGCAAAAAAGCGCTGTTCACTGAAAAAATTGCAGAGAACCACATTTTTCAATTACTCGATGAAGATCCTGATAATAATACACCGCACAAAACTCACGCCAGCGACTAAATCATATCATTAGTAAAAAATGTACATAACAATATGTATAAGTTCTTGAAAGAATTTGTTCACAAGGTGCCACTCGAGGACAGATTCACCAATTTCTTTACCCAAAACTGTCCAAGATTAGAATTGTTTTGTGAGCAACACTCACGCGAACGGTTTCTTGTGAACGAATGTGTTCGTCTAATAATAAAGTAATTTGTACAGGATAAGCCAGATAGTGAACCTAAAATAGTTTCTGAAGGTCACAAGAAAAAAAATGAAACAATATCAACAAGCTAAATGATTGCTGAATAATTCTGCAATTATTTTTTTAGTATTATCTTGCTACCTCCCGTTGAAATAAAGTTTTTTCATTTTCTTCTTCACCTGTTTTTTACATATGGCACTTAACGCTATGAAAATGAAACGGAAGTTTCATAAAAATATCGAACATTTCTTAACTATTCCGTGCAAAGGTTCTTTAGTGCACAATTACACTCATTCTTTATTGAAAAGTATTAGATAGAAATTCTAATTTAAGTACTTTTCACAATTAGTGTAACATGCAGTGAACCATATTTATCGAGTAATTTTCATCAATAAATTTAATTGAGTGACAATGTCTGTCTTCTCAGTGACTATGCCTTCCTAGTTAATTTAATCGCAAAGTATACCGGCCAGATTAAAAATTAAAAAAGAATTACAGTCCGCTCCAAAACACGGTCCTTAGAACCAGGATTTTGTGGTTAAAAACCTAAACAATTGTGAAAAAAACGGCTTCAAACAAAATGAATTTGAATTTGTAACGGCCGTCACTATTGTCATAGTGATGATTTTCATCAGTTTTGAATAGTGCAGAAACTCTTTATATGGTTTTATCGTGATTTCCGCTTCGCACATGACCTACCGATATCTACCCTGTAAAATTTTCTCTCTTTAGTGTTTACGCTTACAAACACGTGTACTCATTAATAAAATTTAATCTGAAATCAATTGACTTAGTATTCACTATCGTGGACAAGTGTGATATTCAGGTTCCTTCCGTTGACTATTGTGAACTAACTTTGAGAATTATATTTCTCAGTGAAAATTTACACGAGTGACATTTGAGCACTATATCGTGGAAAAGTGTAGTTGTCACTTTCGATCACTATCGTGAACTAGTTTGAGAAATCACAATTCTCTGTGAATTGTTCAACGTTCGAAAACTAAATTTTCAAAAACATGCATACCTTGATACAAGAACAAGGTTTTCTTTTTGAGAAGATACGTAGGTCAGTTCTCTCCTCCCAAGAAATCGTTGCAGGTGAAGCATCACTAGCAGTGGCAGAAGGAAGGAAGAGAATACCTATGGAAACGTGGAAACAATGCGAGCTGAACGAGATGCGAATTTCAGGTTTTGTAACAACTCTTAAACCGGATAAGTCAAGGTATTTTTATTTTGAAAATAATGCTTTTTTTGAGGCTGAACGAGAATTTTTCAAGGCTCTTGATTTTTTCAATGAAATAATATTTGGTTCAGCGCAAGAAAGTGTTGTCAATTTAACCTCTAATAATATGAGTACTAACGCTTCGAGTTTGAATACAATAGATCATGAATATGGTTTAAAGTTGCCCGATACCGAGCTTCCCCAATTTTCTGGTGTATACTTACAGTAGCCAAATTTTCAAGGCCAACTCGAGTCTGCTACTGATCAAAACCCAAGGTTACCTAAATTTCAGAAGCTTTAGTATCTAAAAACAAAATTGTCGGGTGAAGCCTTGCAAATTATCAAACATATTACAACCTCTGAGGCTAATTATAAAATAGCGTGGGAAGCTCTAAAAAATCGGTTCAACAATGCGAGAGCTTTGATAAATTCTTATTTATATTCGTTTCTCTCTCTTCCGAATATTTCGAATGATATTCTAAAGAATTTGAGAACTTTGCGTAATACTATTAATGAAGCGTTACTAGCTTTCAAGAATTTTGAATGCCCAACTGATAAATGGGATCACTTGTTGATTGATTCACTAGTGAATAAATTGAATAAGAATTTAGTAGGCGATTGGGAAAGATATCTACCTAATTACAGTGATTATCCTAAATATTCGGATTTTAACAAATTCTTAGACCAAAAAATCCGTTCTCTCGAAGCTGTAGAAATGTCGAAGAATAATAATTCTGTAGAAAATTCGCGAGGTAATAATTCAAATCCTTCTGGTTTCAAAGGTCGAGAGTATGCTCAAATGCACAGTACTAATACGTCAGATGATCACACGAATAGATGCATATCCTGTAAAGGCAATCATTACTTGAGTCAATGTCAGGTATTCAAGAAGCAACCCGTAGAAAAAAGAAGGGAATTTGCAAATGAATATCAATTGTGTTTTAAATGTTTGAAATGTAGTCATCGTAGTCAAAATTGCAAAAGTAGAATCACGTATTTTCCAATGCAAGAAACATCATCACACTCTATTGCACATTCAGCAATCTTCCTCTGCTTCTTCTTATCAATCTCATTGCGCTACACGAGATAATTCTGGTAATCAGACTCCTTGACCGGAAAATGTTGCGAATACCTCTAACAGCTGTAATTCGAATGATGCATCTCCAAATGCCACGGCTACTAATTCTTCGTTAAGTTTACGATGTTCACAAAGCAGTACGACCTTGCTGGCTACTGCAAAAATAAAAATTCGTGCGCACAATGGTCAAAAAGTTATTGTTAGAGCTTTCCTTGATCAAGGGTCTGATGCTACTTCTATTTCAGAATCTTTGGTAAAATTACTGCGACCTGAAAGCACTGAACCCTTTAGTGAACAAAAAACTGAAATAGTAATTGGAGCCGATTATCATGGCACGCTTCTTTTTCCAGAGTTGTGTCAAAGAGCTCCTGTATCTATAACAGCGCAATCCACGATATTCAAATGGATTCTATCGGGTCCTATCCCAAACAAAAATTCTCAGGTTATGTCGAGTCTCGACGGAAATTCACTTCGATTTACAGAGATTCTGGAAACTAGAAGACATTTCGCAACAATGTATGCTCACCGAAAAAGAGTAGCTTTGTAAAAATCACTTTTCTAAAACGCATTGGCGTACACAAGAAGGACGTTATGTTGTACGCCTTCCTTTAAAAGAAGAATCTCTTGATTTTCTTGGAAAATCATTTTCCAGAGCCTGCGCTCTACAGTGTAGAACGACAACTCGCTAAAAAATTCTAATTTAGCCACAAAATACTAAAAATTTCTTGACAAGTACGAAACACTCAGTCATATGAGACAAGTCTCAGATGATGGTAAACAAACCCTATTGAGTTGCCCACCAGTATATTTGCCTCATCTCCCTGTAATTCGCAAGTCTAGTAACACTTCTCCCGTGCGAGTAGTTTTTAATGCATCTAGTCCCACTTATTCTGGGAAATCCTTAAATGATTCACTCATAGTCGGTTCAAAACTGCAAAATGAATCAACAGCTGTCATCTTACGATGTCGGAATTATCGTTTTGGAATGACGGCAGACATTGGTAAAATGTTTCGTCAAATTCTACTAGACCCGAAAGATAATGATTGACAAAGAACAGTTTGTCTCCGCGGACCTTCTAGACAATTGGTTGAATATCAATTGTTGACTGTTACTTGTGGAATGGCGTCATCACCTTTTTTAACAAATAGGGTTCTAAAACAATGAGCCGAAGACGAAGCTGCTAATTTTCCTGAGAGCAGTATGATCCTCAAACGCGATTTCTATGTAGACGATGTCTTGTTTGGATCGGATAATTTAGATCACGTCTTACAACTGCTGAAGGAACTAACGCTATTATTAGAAAAGGGAGAATTTCCCTTACGCAAATGGTTAGGTCATAATTCTAGTTTAACTAAATTAAATGAACCTAAGTCTGAAAACAAGGTAGTCAGTTTCGGAGACCTGGAAGATGAAACGAAAAAGGTATTAGCTTTGCGTTGGTGTCCAAATTCGGACTGCTTTTTATTTTCGGCAAACACGCAACACGTTGGAGTTGCTACGAAACGAACAGCTCTTCCTCTCATAGCCCGAACGCTGGAATCAATACTAAACAGAGTTACCTTTGCTTCAAAATCCAAAGATTCCGCGATGGAACGGGTTGAGCGAAAACTTACTATTCGTAAAATTACATGGATTCGCTGATGCTTCTACTACAGCCTATGGTGCAGTAGTTCACTTAAGAGTCATTGATCACGGGCAAGCTGTTAATTCAACTCTTCTTATTGCAAAGTCAAAACTAGCTCCCATTTTGTCTACCAGTATTCCCCGATTAGAGCTATGCGCAGCCGTACTATTAGCTAAACTTTTAAAACAATTTGAGAAAGAAATTAAAGACTAAGTGGAATCACGTTCGTACGGCCTTGAATCCTGCAGATAGTACCTCCCGAGGTGTTACTCCAGAAGAATTGATTAATCATTCTCTGTGGTGGCACGGACCTCTCTTTTTAGAGCAGGCTTCTGAAAATTGGCTAAGTATATCAGATGAAGATTTGTAAAGAGGAAAAGGAAAAATGTCTGACGACTGACGCAGAAAAGATCAAAGAAGAAATAAAACAAAACGGAGTTCAGCTCAGTTTCACTGGTGTAGAGCAATCTTTCTTGGAAACACTCTCGGAAAGAGTTTCCTCCTGGCCAAAACTGGTTCGAATAACTGCCCTTTGTTTTCGATTTATTCATATTCTTATTAATTGCCGGAAACAACCTAAAGAACGGTTTTAAACGTGTGAAGGACTTAAACAAGCAAAGACTTTCTGGTTTAAATTTCTTTAAAATTTGTTCATAGAACAAATGCATCTTAGATCATTACACGGTGGTCCTCAGCTTACTCTACACATTTTACGACAAAATTTCTGGATACTTAAAGCGCGCGACTCAGTTCGCCACATAATTGATAATTGTATCACTTGAGTTAGGCAAAGAGCGATAACGGCACAAATTTTCAGGGTGCAAGTAAGGAATTAAAAAGTACTTTCCGAAAATTACGGGATGACGAAAATTTGAAAAACTTTTTAATTACTGGAAGTATAACGTGGCATTTCATTTCTTCATATGCCCCTCATTTCGGTGGATTGTGGAAGGCAGGCGTCAAAAGTGTCAAGCACCACCTTCAGAGAATAGTTCGAAACCATATTCTCACAATAAAGGAAATGTCCACCCTTCTCTGCCAAATAAAGGCGAGCCTTAATTCTTTAGGTCGTGCCATTGCTTGCCATCCCGGTCAGGAGGGTCTAGTACGAACAGTAGTAGTTGAAACCGCTAAAGGTGTTTATAAAAAAACAGTGTCGAAGTGTGTCCATTGCCGATTAATAAAACACAAAAACTTAAGGATGATTGAAACTGAAAGCTCATGGCGGGTGGCGTTGACGCAAATGATTGTTACGAATTTAAGGAATAATATTCAAAGTTATATTTATATTATTAAGGATTAAATTCACTGTACTATTTACAGCAAACTTTAAGTATATTATCTATATAAAATTGTATTTTTCACAATCACTTATTACTTTAGTTTGTAATAATAGAATCAATTCCTTCTACGAATCATCAGACCTGTGATAAATTATACATATATACCTAAAATGTTACTGAACAAATCAAATAACTGCCAGAGGTTTGATGTGTTTCGTACTTTGGTCCAAGAACTAGGCGGGCGGTATGTTCACGTAAGTGAAATTCCAATTTGTACGACCTGTCTGAGTGACGTATGAGAGAATGATGTATTCCTTCTTCTTAATTATCGATCGGAAAAATGCGATAATTCAGTACTAATCGGGAGAGACAAACGATAGATTCGTGCGTGCGGAGCCGGTAACCAAATTTCGCAATAAGTGAAATAACTATTCAAATCTAATTTAAATACTTTTCACGATTAGTGTAACAAGCAGTGAACCATATTTATCGAGTAATTTTTATCGATAGATTTAATTAAGTGACAATGTCTGTCTTCTCAGTGAGTATGCCTTCCTAGTTAGTTTAATCGCAAAGTATACCGGCCAGATTTAAAACTGAAAAGAAATTACAGTCCGCTCCCAAACATGAATACTTTCCAGCATGACGGCCGTAGCCGTTCACGTATGGATCTTTTACATTATGTTTATGGAGCTATTCCCGACGTATATGTAAAAAAATGCTACTATGTCGGATTTTGTCACTCAAATCCTTCATTGACTGGACTATTGAAAATAAGTCCAGCAGAGTTAAAGCTATAATTGAAGGTTGCGAAACGTCAGGTCAGATATGGCAGATACTACAGTATCGATATACCTGTTCAAAGAAAACTCTATTTGAACAACTCGGAGATAGATAAAAACGAGATGGATATCGAAATAAACAAATAAATTTTCAGTGTCCTGCTGTTGCAGAGTTCACCAATTTTTTCAGAGAACTTATACGTCCACAGTAAAAAAAAATAATTGCGACGAATTGCGGCAAATTAACATTTCTGAATTCGCCCGAATCTTGCTTTCTGATTCGTTGAAACGAATTGATCTCGCGCGAATTGAATGCGTGTTGATTCGCCTTAACTCATGGTCAAGGTCATTTGGACAAAAATTAATAAAAAGTGCATGTCTGAAGAATCGAACCAGCGATCTTAAGTGTATGAGTCCAGAAAGCGACCACTGAGCTACGGAACTCTTTGACAGATATTTACAACGGATCCTTTATGGCTAGCGCATTGGTTATACCTTACAAATTCGATTGAATAGACCAGTCATTAACTGCATTCGCGTTGACGAATTTAGGAGAATTGGAGTTTGTCTTTAAACCGGGCGAATTAAACTGGATTGACCTGCACTGAAATTAATATGTGCTGATGAATACATACGATCCGGTTCCCCTAACAATTGTTTGCTGAATTCGGGCGAATAGGATATTCGAAGATTATATTACTTTTCACGAATTTACACGAATGAACAACCTGCTCCAATTCATGATTGTCGTAAAGCGAGATTCACGAAGGCTCCTAGCGTATTCTTCTCAATTCGCCCAATTAGTTTCTTTTTACTGGGTCGCTTAAATAAAGCTGCCGACACACAGCCCAAAGCGACAATAAACATAATAAATTGGGAGATTCCCCAGTAATTTAGGCCACGCAATTAACAAACTTGCGACACCACATATCATCAACATTTTATATATGTAAGATTCCTAACTCAGTCGAGGTATTGAACTTTTTTCGATTTGAAGTTTGCTAGTTCAATCATCCAGCCACAATCATGATGCAAGCATATCGGAAGTCTTCTTGTTAGTTACCAATACTGCAGCTATTTTAACTGGGATAAATCAATTCGCAATAGCCCGAAAAACTTTATTTACAATCTGCAGTTATGCGGCCAACGAGGAAAAGGAATAGTATCTTTAATATTTGCAACGTTTAGAACAAATTGCAAATATCTCTCGAAACCCATTCCAAAACCACCAGTTGGGACGTTACCAAACTTACGGAGTTCTAAATACCAAGCAAGGTTTGGGTTCGGAGGTAACTTTGATTGTAATTTTTCATAACTATCTTCACGCAGGCTACCTCCTACAAGCTCCCCAACACACGGTGCTAGAAGGTCTAGTGCTTCCACCTTTAAAAGAAAATATATTATAATTGATTTAAGAGAAAACATTAATTCGGAAATATTAGGGACATTGCATTTCAAATGTACGCACTGCTCAAAAAAAGGTCTTTCGATTTTCTCCAAACTACGGTAAATTATAGTACTGTAAGGCCCTATTATATGTGCAAACCCATAGGCAACCTTCTCGAACTCTGAGAGGGTTCCCGAGAAGTTAAGAAGTTCTCAGATTCTCGAGAAGCTGAGAGGTTCTTGGCGGCAAGAGAATCTGACTAGCGTGATGGTTTCGGTTCGCATAAATTATGGCCTCAGATCAGCGGATGCCAACTGTGATTTTTTTTCATAATTAGGAAGGTCACTCTCAATCCATCACCTACTTCACCCATATTTCCAATCAAAATTTAACTCATAACTATGACTCTCCATTAAATTGTGTTTAAGAAGTTTGATTATTTTATTAGTACTAATTAGTACCGACGATTCAAATTATAATCAAGTTATTTTATAAAATGCATGAAGAATTATATAGTTGTAATTACTTTTTTTAAATAACACTTTTCAGCTTCTCAAGAGTTTCTAGTTTATAACCCTAAGAGGACATAATGGGAGGTTTAAGGAATTCTAAAATATTAACTACAATATGTGTATTTAGTCCATTCCATTCAGAACCTAGCCCGTATTTCTGTAAGGGTGATGCTTTTCTTTAACAGTAATACAGATCCATTTAAAAAAGATTTATTTTATAACTAATTTTAGTTGGTATCATTCGACATGATTCGAATTATTCATTCTGTTCTTTCACTGATGCCATCGGTTTAAATGAAGTAAAAAAACAAATGAGGAACTCTCATGTTGTTTGAAGCGGGTTAGGTTCTGAATTCAGATTCTTCAAGGTTCGAAACTGACTAAATATAACAGAGCGCAGTAGTATTCTCGTCTCTAAATAAATAAAAATCTTAGATTACAGTTCTAGCCTCCGAGCTGGTCGGATGTGTTTTTCGGTCGATCCCTGTCACGCCTTTCTGAGAACTTACGTAGCTTATTCGTATTTTGTGTTTTGAA
>JAUMHM010109256.1:0-21711 GCA_032362435.1 Melikaiella ostensackeni
CACATCACATCACATCACATCACATCACATCACATCACATCACATCACATCACATCACATCACATCACATCACATCATATCATATCATATCATATCATATCATATCATATCATATCATATCATATCATATTGACTTCAAAACATGTTGGTCCTCAGTAGTATAAAAAAGTTGGAGGAAAGAAAGAGTGAGAGGTTGGTTTGGTTGACACTTTTTTTTCTCACTCTTTTTTCTTTTTGTTGTACATTTATTGTACATTCGTCTATAATGAGCCGTAAAAGTGGGTAGTTTCGAAGTCAATTTCAATTAGTGAACTTCTTGAGTGTTCATTTTTAGTTACAAAAAATTTTCATAAGAAAGTAGATTCCATTTCGATCTTCAAGAAATTTTAAAAGAGAGATATTAAGCGAAGATTTGTTCTAATTTGCACACTGTAAAAACTGGAGATCTCTTTTTTTACAGTATCATTGTCTGCGCGTACTGTTTTTGAATAGGATAACTTCATTCTGTTATTTTCAATGTTAAAAAATGACTCTGTGATCCCACCAGTGATCTATTTTTAGTACCACTCGAGTCTTTTTTTTTCTGAGGCTTATTGTAATATCTGAAATCAGCCCGGAAATAATTCCCTGCTTTTACAGTGCAGGGTTGCCTATGGATACTATTAAGATAACTTTTGATCGAGGTATTAATGATTAGCTCAATTTACCAAAAGATATATATTTTCATTGACAATCTGGATAGATTGGTTCTGAATCAACGTATGAGATAAATTAGTCAGTTGCCGAAACATTTATCACTCAATTCAAAATGTTCATTATATATAATGTTTAGATAAATTCAAGTTCATTAAAAAATAATTGTAAGAACATTTCAGGGCCCTTTCCACTTTATCTATCTCTCTGGTCAGCCAAACTCAGGCGGCGGCTGTGCCCCGGCTCTCTTGGGAGCTGAGGGATCGGCGGTCCCTCTGGGTGAGGCTATGAAAACGGGAGCGACCAAGGAGTACTCCTAAAAAAAGAAAGGCATCAACGGTTCTCTGAAAAAAACTCAGGAGGTAAGCACAGCAGGCTAGAATTGCGGCTGCGGGTACTGAAACATCGGTAACAACAATGCCGACAACCAGCACTGAGGCCCTGAAGAGAAGGAGGGGCTCAGAAGACACCCCACAGGGGAGGGGGGGCTAAGTCTTCAAAAAGGCATAAGCCAGCCCCGCTGCCAGCGAGCAGGGAGTCGTCGGGGCTGGGCCGATAGCTGCCCAGAGGACTAACCTCCTGACGATGGTGGTGACGGCAACGAGCTATACGAACTTCATTTCCACTGCGGAGAAGTTCGATCTCTTCAGAGAGGCCACTTTGAGGGCGCTCGAAAGAGTGTCCCCAAATCAGTGGCCAAAATTTGAGACCTCCTTCTGTAGGGGAGGAATGCTCATATTTGTCGCAGCCGACCCAGCGGCTTAAGCTTGGCTGCAGAACACAGTGGCCGAGACAAGGCTCTGGAAAGGTGCAGAACCTAAAGTGGGTGGGATTGAACTGCTCCAAGCCTCAGAAAAAGGGCACAACGGAAGGACTTAAGCAACTCCTAGTTGTGCAGATTTCTGAGTCCCAGACGAGGACTTTTGCAGTCCTCAACAACAGGCCCTTCTACCAGGTCAGGTCAACTTTCGGGTTGCCAGTCAGGGACAGGAAAAGCCTGTTGGAACGAAGGAAGATTGGGGGCAGACGTAAATGGCTGCTCCCGGTCTAACCATTACCCAAATTAACTTGCAATCACAGCGAAGGCGACGCCTCTACGATTCTGCAGAGGGGCTTGACTGTGAGGCACTTTTGTATCTCAATAATCCGAAAACTTTGGTTAGTTAAAGATACCATAAAGAGATTAGGTGGGGCTGGTTTTTTTACAGGGACCTCAAGGCGGCCGAACTAAGGGCCTGCTTACTGGCGAATGTAGTCAACGTTGTCCCGCTACTAGAACTTTTTCAAGAGATTTGATGGTGATATCTACAGATCCTAGAGGAATCGGGAAGCTAATCATAAGATCGGCCTACTTCCCATATGATAGGAAAACTAATCCACTAGAGAAAGTATATACTATACACTGGTAGAATACTGCAAGTTAAGGGGTCTCCCCCTTTTTTTTGGGGTGCGATGCTAACTCCCATCATACATTGTGAGGTACCACGGAAACTAACTTAAGAGGGAATGACCTATTGGAATATTTAATAACTACTGATTCAGATATTCTCGACACGGAGAATACCACAACGTCTTACAACTCGGTCAGAGAAGAGGTCATTGACATCACTCGTCTTACCTGTAGTATTAGGGATAAGGTAAAGAAGTGGAGAGTCTCGGACGAACTTAATCTTTCAGATCACTCACAGATAGAGCTCGAGTTGAAATCTACCAACCAAGAAGAAGGGAATGAGATCAGTATTCCATTGAATTAAGGAGTGCACTCTCAGAGGTGCCCAAGTCAATTAGAGACATGGACACTCTGGAGATGGCAACCAAAACTTTCACGAAGGACATCAAATCTACTTATGAAAGAAACTGTCAACCCATAAGTATCCGAGAGGCAGGGAGGACGCAGCTGGAATGGGAAAATCGAAGAGCTTCGCAGGGAAAACAAAGAGAGATTCAGATGTGCTAGCATTAGCAAAACGAAAAAACTATGGACCTAATTTACGACAATGAGGGATGATTACAGGGGTGCAATACGCAACGCCAAGCAAGAAAGCTGGACTAACTCTTGCACAGACATCGAGAAAGGGGCAGAGGTGGCTAGACTGGATAAGCTGCTCTATCGAAATCCAGGATCTCGGCACTCTGGAATTGCCCGACGGGGGATACTCAGTGTCGGACGAAGAGACCCTGGCTCACTTGATCAAGGCACATTTCTCGGGCTTCATAATGTCTGAGAAAAAGGAAATGATATCTCGAGGGCATCTAGAGTCGTCTGTGGCTCAATCAGGCCTGCAACGGCGGCTAGCCCAAGAGATTGTTAACTCTTGTAGGGCCAGGTGGGCCCTGAAGTCTTTCTGCCCATACAAGTCTCCTGGTCCGGATGAAATATACATGATCTTTTTACAGAAGGCTGAGGAGTCCATCATAGGGCTGTTGGCGAGATTTACTAGGGCTATTCTGATACTGATGATATCGAAGGAGCCTTCAATTATACCTCTAGAGAGGTGATTAGGGCGGCCATGATTGCACATGGTGTGCCAACTGCAGTCGTAGAATGGATCTTCCAGATGCTGAGCAACAGGAACTTAACAACGACTAAAGGTGATACCACATTATGTGGAACTGTTGACTCGGAATGCCCGCAGGAAGGCGTTTCATCGCCCCTACTGTGGTGCTTGGTAGTTGATGAATTGCTTCATCTACTTACGAGACAAGGCTACCACGCTATAGGCTACACGGACGACATACTGATCATTGTGCGCGGCCAGCATTTGGATGCGCTCTTTGGGGTAATGCAGCAAGCACCCCTTGGCCTTGCAGGAGAGCCTTAGAAAAAAACTGGAGCCTGGAACTGGAGATACTAATGTGGATCCATAAAGCGATCCTGCGACCCAAGTTAGCCTATGCGGCGGTGGTTTGGTGAAGCAGCGCCACTGATGCCTCGAAGTTGACATCCACAGTGACATTTAGGACACCAACGGGGTTAGAGCCCCTTTATCTTACCATCAAGGCCATGGCTGTGAAGGCAGCTTGAAGAATAAATATGGTCAAGGGCGGAAATATCTCGATAGAATTGCGGATCCCTACCGATATCGCGAGTAGGCCAACCTTGAGCATGGTCAGGGACGAAATGCCTATCCGCTGTCCCTTCGACAAGAAGTATCGAATCAGTCTATCCACGAGAGAGGAGTGAGCTAACGACGAGGCATATTTGCCTAGTGATGGGAACAAGTGGTCCACAGATAGCTCTAAGAATAAGGAGAAAGCAGGAGCCGAGGTCTATCGCAGGAGGAGTGGAATGGGTTTCACAATCCCGATGAGGTCCTATGCCACACTCCTACAAACTGAGATCATAGCCATGCTTCCGCGTGCTCATAAGGCACAGGAGTATGGCAATAGGAGTAATATTCGCATTCGCTCAAACAGCAGGGCTGCTGTAGTGGCCCTGAATGGAACAACGACTACGTCGCTACTAGTATGGGAATGCTTTGAGGGACTAAAGAATCAAGTGGCGGAAAACTAAGTGACTCTAATTTGGATCCCTGCACACAGTGGCATTAGAGGTAATGAGATCTCGGACAGACTAGAAAAACCAGTAGTAAAAAAACATCACTGATCCTGTACCAGTCGCAAGCTTGGTAGAAATGAAGTCACGATCCCTATAGAAAGATTCATAGGTCATGAAAACCTCGGCTATCACAGGCATAAGATAGGGCTCGCAGATAGCCCCCTCTGTCGCCTGTGTTGAAAGGATGATGAGACAGCGATTCAAACCCTTTGCTATTGCAAATGTCAATGTCAAATTATGCATATCACTCTCATCAGATCACTTGATTGCATTAACAAAGTGTGTCCGTGACTGATGATATAAACCGGGATAGCCCCCTGCAATATATTCAGTTTGGTACAAATATCCAACTCAAAAAGTGCTTTCGACATATTGGGCTATAACCATCTTTAGTCTGAGATATAATTTTTATAATAATAATAATAATAATAATGATAACATTTCCGGGTGTCACGAATCCGAGCCAACATTTGGAACTAAATTCACCCCAAAAAAGTATTTTTCTTTTTTTTTGAACATTACAAAAAATCAGACCGAGGGGGGTACGACTCGGATATTCCTCGTACACTCACTATTACAGTAATAATATAACGTCAATATTCCTATGTATTCGCAAGTATTCTTGTATTCCAAAGAATATTCATAAGTATTCCAAAGAATTCCCAAATATTCAAAAGTATTCACGAATATTCCGAAGTATTTTCAAATATTCTCACATATTGTAGTGTATTTCTCAGGGATTCTGACGACTTGAACACGGATTTATGACTGAGCAGCAGTACACCTAAATTAGGCTCAAAAACTTTTAGGATCGGGTGCCCAATATTTTTGAACATTTGAAAAAATCCCTAAAAACCTCAAAAATTAACAAAAAAGAGGCTGTTTTCTTGAAAATAAAAAAACACATTATTTTAATATGTGTTACATGAAAAAATGCCCGAAGGAAAAGTTGTTCTACTTGAAAATTTCTACGAAAAGTTATCCAGGGAATTATCAAAATTTTTAACCGGTTTTTGAATGTTTCCAAGAATGTGAATCTTTTCCCTAAAATGGCTGTTTTCCCTTCTGACTTCTAAATTACGTGTAAGTCAATGCTTATAAACCTCAGGTGGGAAAACGTTAGTGACATTGATTTTCTTTATTGTTTAATACATTGAAAAAAAAATTATTTAGTTGTCCGAATCAACAACTTTTCTCAATAGCACTACCATTCCCATCTCGGCAAATTTGCGTGAAAACAACACTTCACACATTATAGTTCAAACGTGCTAACTTAAAAAATGTAGTTTATGAAGATTCTCAAATAACAATGGTTTTAAAAAACAAAGAAAATCAATTTCACTAACATGTTACAACCTGAGGTTCATACTCGTAAGCAAGTGACTTCTTACACGTATTTCAGGAGTCAGAAAGGAAAACAACTATTTTGGCAAAAAATCCAGAGCTTTTCTTGCTTATATCATATGTTTTTCAAAAAAAACCCCAAATTTTTATTTTCAGATAAATGGCCTCCATTTGTTTCATTTTTGAGCTTTGAGAAATTTCCCTGCGGATTTGAAAGGCTTGAGAATCCTCGCACAAGAAGCAAACAGGACTAGTTTATCAATTTTATTATTTTTAAGAATGGCAGATTTTCACAAAAAGAATCTGAGTATTCCTTTTATTCAAAGATAATTCCAAATATTCCAATATGCATTCTCAAGTATTCCGAAGTCATCTTGTGCAACTGAAATTGCACAAAAGTGCATGATTTTGTTTGAGTTTCTCTTTATTTGAAAAAACTTTTAATTTACTAAGCAGAGACATAAAGCCATAGACTTTGCTTCCGTTTCGTTAAGGTTTGGTTCTTGGTCAACTCTGCAAGTATTTTATGTTGAAAATCAAATTTTGTCATTCAAAAATGAACAATAGTTACGGAGTAATATCAAAAAATTTGTTTGTCTTATTTCGATACAATATTTTTTGGAAAAGACGTACTGTGAAAAATTGAACGTAAGTAATATCCTTATTGGAATGATGACCATTGTGTCTCAGAACAACTTTATAGTTGCTATTTTCTCCTTGTCCTCTACAAGTAATCTCAATATTTTTGAATGATGATAAATTTAAGCTCTTTAGCGTTCTAACGCCAGCTTGTCCTCCCCCATCTGGTTGTGGATTTAAAAGCGTGAAGAAAACGGCCCTTTGAAACTTATAAGCTTCTTGTAGAACCAATGTAGCTTTTGATTTTCCAAAAAAACCGGCCGTGTCCGAAATCTCCATCCAATTGTTAATATTCTTCATAGTTGTGAAGTCGAACAAGGTCATTTTTTTCCTAAGATGGATCATACGAATCTATTTAAACAAACTGGGGATTTCTTTTGAAATGTTTAAATAATGATTTTGATTTGTTTAAATTTTGATTATGTTGAAAAATAAATGGAGCTGGGTTTACAATTTACATATATTGACAGCTACAGATATGTTTTTTCTGTTCTCAAAGCCTTTCTAAAGAATACATTGAAATTTTGAAAACTGAAGCAACGCAAATACTTTAAAGGTTTCTCAAATCTCTTATAAAAATAAAGGAAAACGATATAATTACATGCCCCAACAGCAGGCAATATTAATATTGCAGCAATGTAGCTGCAGTATATGAATATCCTGTCCCAATCAGTATTGCTTTGCGATATTGCTACAATGTTGTGCGACAGTCGTGCATCAGTAATATAACAACATTGATATAATGTTGAAAAATAATATGGCAATGTTGCTGCAATATATGAAGGTCCTTTCTTAATAAATATTGCTTTGCAATATTGGTACAATGCTGTGCGACAATCTTGCATGAATAATGTCACAATTTTGATCCAATGTTGCGAACTAATATCGTAATATTGCTGCAATATAGGAATGTCCTCTCACAATCAATATTGCCTTACAATATTGCTACAATGTTGTGCGTCAATCTTGCATCAATAATGTAACAACATTAATACAATATTGCTAAACAATATCGCAATGTTGGAAGGCGATAAGAGAGGGGATGATCTCAATTTCTGATACAGTTTTACCAGCAAGATCTTTTGCAATGAAGTTTGGTTTGTCGGGGTAGCCTTTCAAAAGTAAGGTGGCCTTAGAAAAGTACTAAAAGTTTGCTGGTAACTTATGATGATTTACCGGTAACTTACTGGTAACTTTTGGTCACTTTCTAAAACCTGCTCACTTTTGAAAGGTTTTCCCGGCTTAACAAAACTCTATTATTACAAGATCTTGCCGCGAAAACTGTGTCAGTATTCGAGATCATCCCCTCCCTTTCCCCTTCCAACATTGCAATATTATTTCGCAACACTGTATTGATGTTGTTACTATATTCATGCAGGATTGTCGCACAATATTGTAACAATGTTAAGAAGCAGTATTGATTGAGAGAGGATATTCATACACTGCAGCAATATTGCCGCAACATTGCTAAAATATTGCGTGCTGTTGGGTTAATATATTATACTAGAAATATTACTCTACTTATAATTAATAAAAATAAATGCAAAATCTTACTCGTTTACTGCTTCCATCAAAGTTATTTCCGCAACGAAAATACTCAGAACATGAAACAATCTCATTGCCGATACCATTGCTGAATTCAAAGAAAGAATTTTTGAAATAAAACCATAACATTAAGAGAAATGTCGTATTTTTTAAATGCACTATAAGCAGTTCAAATTTTTTTAATATGCTGTGTCTATTCGTTGCGAAAAATTTACGAGATTCGAAAAGGAAATGGACTAGTATCTAAATTTCTGGACGACTAAACACTTCATTTTTGATACAAAAATATTTTGAAACAGAAAATATCGAAAATTTAAATAAATTTTAGTATAAAGCTATCATTTCCTGTTGTAAAAAATGAGACAATTAATTTTTAATTACTTATTTGATTCTTGTTCGTGCTTTTGCGTTGATTCATATATTCTGAATGAATTATTATTGTTTAGCACTTATTGAATTTAAAGGGATTATTCCTTCTTTAGGTAAAAATTAATTCTTCGACAGTGATTACGTGCACTCTTCATGCGTAGATACGAAAATATTTTTAGACAAATGTGAACCATAAAATTCAAATTCTTACCTTTATTACTTCGACCAGACGTGTTCGAGTAATAAAGATACGAAAGGTATAGATCCGTAAATGAATTAAAAAATATTTTGTAGTCGGTCTAGCATTTAAATATCTTCTTTTAATGTTGAAAGAAATGCAACGACTCATGCTGTTCGATTATAAAATTATGTACATACCTATACCAAATTTTGCGAAGAAGTAATTCTTCTGTAAAAAATTGATGGTACAAAAATTCTTACAATGTCGATATTTTTATTGTCGTCGACTTTCTTTCTCTAAAACATGAATGTTTAGAACGAGTCGCAGTTTAAAAAATTTGAAAAATTTATAAAAATAATTGTGAAAAATCGAAAGCCGCGAGCAGACAAAAATAGTCGAGTTAAGTCGTGCTTTATTTGTTTAGAAACTTCTCCTTTTTCTCGTGTTTTTGCCTGAATGTCAACTGAACTAATGGAACCCAATGAAAAAAACGAATATTTTTAGTAAAAAGTTAATTTTTTTTTGGTTAAAACTTCAATTGCGTTGTTGAAAATATAACTATTTTATTCAAAAATCATCTTTTTTGGCCAAAAATTCAACTGCTTGGTTACAGATTCATTTCTTTGGTTGAAAATTTAACTATTCTGCTGAAAATTCGTTTCATTTTTGCTTGAAAATTTATTTTTAAGAGTTGTAATATTTTCTCTTTGGTTGAAAATTGATAATTGTAATTGTAAATTTATCTCCTTTAGTTGAAAATTCATGTATTTTGTTCAAAATTCGTCGTTTTTGCTTGAATTTAACTACGTTTGATGTCAAACTCAAATCTTGTTTGGTTGAAATATCAACTATTACATGTTTCAATGAGAGTTCATCTTTTTTAGTTAAAAAATCAACTACTTGGTTTCAAGTTGAACTATTTTGTAAAAAATTCATTTTTTTGGTTGAGGATTCGTCATTTTAGTTGAGAATTCAAAAATTTTATTGTAAATAATTCGTCTTTTTGGCTTGAAAATTTAACAATTTGGTAGAAAATTAACTTTTTGTTGGGAAACCAACTATTTTGTAGATAATTCGTCTTTTTGAATTCAGAATTGAACCATTTTGTTGAAAATTAACTTCTTTGTGAAAAATTCATATTTTTGATTGAAAATTCAACTATATTGGTAAGAAATCAGCTATTTGGCTAAAAATTTAATCATTCGTTAAAAAATTTAACCATTTGGTAGCATATTAACTTTTTTGTTGAAAAATCATATTTTTGGCCTGAAAATTCAACTGTTTTGTAGGTAATTCGTCTTTTTAGTTTCAAAATTCCACAATTTTGTTAAAAATTTAACTATTTGGTTAAAATTAACAACGTTCTCTTGAGAATTTATCTTTATTGATTAAAAAAACAAATACTTGGTTTCAAGTTGAACTGCTTCGTGAAGAATACATTTTTTTTTTTATTGAAAATTCGTCACTTGAGTTAAAAATTCAACTATTGGTTTGTAGAATGTTCGTCTTTTTGGCTTGAAAATTCAACAGTTTGGTAGAGAATAAAATTATTCGATTGAAAACTATCTTTTTTGTTGGAAATTTATATTTTTGGTTGAAAATTCAACTATTTGGTTGAAACTTATACTATATACTTAATTGAAAATTGAAATATTTGTTAGAAAACTAACTGTTTTGTTTGAAAATGATATTCTTGCGATGAAACTTCAACTGTTTTGTAAGTAATTCGTCTTTTTGTACTCGATGTTCAAAAATTTTCTTGAAAATTAATGTATTTTATTGAAAAATATTTTTTTTTTTAGTACAACATTAATTTTTTCAGTAGAAATTTTATTTCTTTGATTGAAAAATTCAACTATTTGGTTCAAAATTCACTTTTTTTAAGTTTCACCTCTTTAGTTAAAAATTTAATGTAAATTTGTTGTTTTTACTGAAAAGTAATTTTCTTAGACTGAAAATTTAAGTATTTCATTTTTTCTTAAAAACGCATGTTATTCATATAAAAATTCAAATATTTGGTTAAAAATTCGTCTCTTGGAATAAAACTAATCTTCTGGGTCGAAAATTCATCTTGACGTTAAAAATTCACCTGTTTGGTTCAAAATTCAATTATTTTGTTGAAAATTTAATGGATTTGTTGAAAATTTAACTATTCTGTTAAAGTCATCTTTTTTGGTTGAAAATCAAACTTTTTTGTTGATAATTGACCATTTTGTTGAAAATGTATCTTTGTGAATTGAAAATTCAACTACTTGGTTAAAAGTTCAACTATTGTCCTAAAAATTTGATTGCTTTGTTGAAAATTCAACCATTTTGCTAGTCATCTTTTTGGTTGAGAATTCAACTGTTTTGTTAAAAATTTGTTCTTTCGGATTCAAAATTGATCTTTAATAATGGCAAAGTCATCTTTCTCGGTTGCAAATTCATATTTCTTGGCTGAAAATCAACTTTTTTGAAAATTTAACTGTCTTCGAAAAGTTTCGTCTTTTTGGGTTAGAAATTCATCTCTTTTGGTACTTTGGACTTTGAAGTCTGATATTTCAATATTTTTTAATTATTCTTGATTCATTACCGAAGGCAAATTTGCAAATTAAACTCACTAGAAACGCGAAAAACGTAAAATAAAGGTTAAATCCGTGTTAAGTTAATGGCTACCTTACTTTCGGGAGACGGAAGGGGTAAATCAGGTGGTAAACTAGGCCTGTCCAGAGAGAAGAAATTTTCTCAAAAGCCACATGCTACGCTCCCACCACTTTTTTTCTCTGCTCACTCGAGAGAGCTCGGATGGTGAAGTAGAATCGTGAATCGTGAATCGTGAATCGTGAAGTAGATCTTGAAGTAGAATTTCTCCTCTCTGGACAGACCTGGACTACTACTACGGTTGTCAACACGAGGGGCCGGAGGGGTAAAAAATAGTCCAAAATTTGCAACGTAGTTTATGGGCGGCCCCCAAGGACCATTTTTTGATATATAATAGTTAAAATTCTGGATAGATTTGACAACTGAATGTAGAAAGTTGTGACTTTAGGAAGTTGCAACAATGGTCTCTATTTGCAGAGTCGATTCGCCTGTCTGCTTGATGGGCAAATACACCCCTCCATACATTTGCAAGCCAAACATTGTTATGTTGGCGGTATTCAGGGGTATTGCATCCTTGTTTTCGCGACCATGAAAGAAAGCTTTGAAGTTCACCAAAGGCAAAGATACAGTTGAAAACTTTGTGCTTGACATCGATATCTGCACAATTAACACAAATTAATCAGGTGACGAAACGTTTCCCACTCAATTGAAAAATGTTAATTAAATACAATTTTTAATTACAGTATCGTCGAAAATTACCTACACGGCTAGCGCGAACGTTACTAAAAATCACTGATGACTTTGAAACATGATAACTCGGTCAGAAATAAAGCTAGAAATTAAAAATAAAACAGTTAGAGAGCTCATGGAATTCCACGTTAAGTGACCCTTAGTAGAAATATTCCTGACTTTTTGAAGAGAATATATCACGTGACAAGTTTTTAAATAAAAATTCAAGAATTTCTGGAATTTTGTGTGTAACTAGACTTCTACATGACCTAGAAATGTTGTAGAAATGACATGAAATTTACAGGACGTAATCTTTAAAGTCTTATCTTTGATTTGGGCTAATAAAACTTGAAAAATCTTCACGGATTTCCGAGATATGACTGAAAATTTTCAAGCGTCTCTGTTTCAAGTTTCAGTCGGCTGGCCGATAGCAGTAATCGCCGACTGAAACTTAACGCAGACATGCTTGGACATTTTTAGTCATATCTTGGAAATCCGTCAAGATTTTTCAAGTTTTATGGGCTTAAATTAAAGTTAAGATTTCACAGATTACGTCCTGAAAATTTCAGATTTTTACTACAACTTTCCTAGCATAATTCGAAATTTTTTTTGAGTTCTGAGTCTCTCTTCAATAGTTCTAAAGTTTCTGATAGGTTTGAGTAATAGTTCTGGCCTTTACAGGGCCAAAAATTCGATTTATGAAAATGAGGGGCTATTCACGCCCCCCCTCCCCCACTCATGAAAAAGTTCATTTTTCCAGAGTTCTGAGCAGGTTTAGCATGGTTCTAGAGTTCCTGATGTTTTCGGAGAAAAGTTCCCGCAATTTTCAGAAAAAAATTGTTTGAAAAAATACCTGTCCCTCCACTTTTTTGGAAACCAATTTTTCGTTGTGCCATGTTTTTTGTTGCAAGAGTTCTAGAGTTCTACAAAAAAAGAAGTTCAAAAATTCAAAATTCGAAAAGTTACAGCCTTTTGAAAATTGTAATATCGTAGGAAATTTTTCGTCAAAAATCCCGGAGTTCTGATCGGAGTTCTGTCTCCCTCTTGAAGATTTCTATCGAAAAGCCTCTTACCAATTTTCGATCAACTCAAAATCCAAAAATCTACAGGACTTTAAAGATACGCGAAAATTTCGAATTTCAAAATTTTCAGATTTTCAGGAGTTCCGATGAGAGTTCTGTCTCCCCCCTGAAGAGTTCTGTCGAGAAGCCTTCAAACATTTTTTGATTACCTGAAAATTCAAAAGACCTCAGGGCTCTGAAAATACCGAAAAATTTCGAATTCCAACATTTTCAGAGTTCCAGGAGTTCTGATAAGAGTTCTGTTTCCCCCCTGAAGTGTCCTAACGAAAAGTCCTGTACAAATTTTCGATCAACACAAAAACCAAAAATCTACAGGACTTTAAATATACCCAAAAATTTCGAATTTCGAAATTTTCAGAATCATAGGACTTCTGGTGAGAGTTCTGTTTCCCACCTGAAGAGTTCTATCAAAGAGGCCAGAAACATTTTTAGATCATCTCAAAATCCAAAAATCTAAAGGCCTCTGAAAATACCCAAAAATTTCGAATTTCAAAATTTTCAGAGTTCCAGGAGTTCTGACGAAGGTTTTGTGTCCCCTCTGAAGAGTTTTTTTTGAAAAGCCCCGTACCAATTTTCGATCAACTCAAAGTCCAAAAATTCACAGGAATTTAAGAATCCCAAAAATTTCGAATTTCAAAATTCTCAGAATTGTAGGAGGTCTGGTGAGAGTTCTTCTTCCCTCCTGAAGAGTTCTATCGACAAGCCCTAAATCATTTTCTGATCAACTCAAAATCCAAAAATCCACAGGACTTTGAAGATACCCGGAAATTTCAAATTCTAAAATTTTCAGAGTTTCAGGAGTTCTGATAAGACTTCTTTTTTCCCCCTGAAAAGTTCTATCGAAAAGTCCTGTACCAATTTTCGATCAACTAAAAATCCAAAAATCTACAGGACTTTAAAGATACACAAAAATTTCGAATTTTAAAATTTTCAGAATCATAGGACTTCCGGTGAGAGTTCTGTTTCCCCCTAAAGAGTTCTTTCGGAAAGCCCTAAAACATTTTTTGATCATCTCAAAATCCAAGAATCCACAGGACTCTAAAAATACCCAAAAATTTCGAATTCCAAGATTTTTAGAGTTCCAGGAGTTCTGATAAGACTTTTATTTCTCCCATGGAGAGTTCTCTTGGAAAGTACCGTACCAATTTTCGATCAACTTGAAATCCAAGAATTTACGGGAATTTGAGAATCCCAAAAATTTCAAAATTTTCAGAATCATAGGACTTCTGGTGAGAGTTCTGTTTCCCCCCTGAAGATTTCCATCGAAAAGCCCTGAAACATTTTTTGATCATCTCAAAATCCAAGAAACCACAGGACTTTAAAGATACCCGAAAATTTCGAATTTTTGAATTTCCAGAGTTCCTGGAGTTCAGAGAAAGAACTGTTTCCCCCCTGAAGAGATCTCTTGAGGAGTCCCGTACCAATTTTCGATCAAAGCAAAATCCAAAAATTTACGGGAATTTGAGAATCCACAAAATTACGAATTTCAAAGTTTTCAAAATCATAGGACTTCTAGTGAGAGTTCTGTTTTCCCCCTGAAGAGTTCTTTCGAAAAGCTCAAAAACATTTTTTGATCATCTCAAAATCCAAGAATCCACAGGATTCTGATAATACCAAAAAATTCCGAATTCCAAAATTTTCAGAGTTCCAGGAATTCTGGTGAGAGTTCTATTTTTCCCCTGAAGAGTTCTATCCGAAAGTCTCTTATCAATTCTCGATCAACTCAAAATCCAAAAATCTACAGGACTTTAAAGATACGCAAAAATTTCGAATTTCAAAATTTCCAGATTTCCAGGTGTTCTGACGAGAGTTCTGTCTCCCCTCTCAAGAGTTCTATCGAAAAGCCCTCAAATAATTTTGATTATCTCAAAATCCAAGAATCCACAGGACTCTAAAAATACCGAAAAATTTCGAATTCCAAGATTTTTAGAATTCCAGGAGTTCTGATGAGAGTTCTATTTCTCCCCTGGAGAGTTCTCTTGAAAAGTCCCGTACCACTTTTCGAACAACTCAAAATCCAAAAAATTAACTGGAATTTGAGAATCCCAAAAATTTCGAATTTCAAAATTTTCAGAATCATAAGACTTCTAGTGAGAGTTCTGTTTTCCCCCTGAAAAGTTCTATCGAAAAGTCTTGTACCAATTTTCGATCAACTAAAAATCCAAAAATCTGCAGGACTTTAAAGATACACAAAAATGTCGAATTTCAAAATTTTCAAAACTCCAGGAGTTCTGGTAAAAGTTCTGTTTTCCTCCTGAAGAGTCCCGTACCAATTTCCGATCAACTCAAAATCCAAAAATTTACAGGAATTTAAGAATCCCAAAAATTTCGAATTTCAAAATTTTCAGAATTGTAGGAGGTCTGGTGAGAGTTCTGCTTCCCTCCTTATGAGTTCTATCGACAAGCCCTAAATCATTTTTTGATCAACTCGAAATCCAAAAATCCACAGGCCTCTGAAGATGCCCGAAAATTTCAAATTCCAAAATTTTCAGAGTTTCAGGAGTTCTGATGGGAGTTCTGTTTTCCTCCTGAAGAGTTCTATCGGAAAGTTCTGTACCAATTTTCGATCAACTCAAAATTCGAAAATCTACAGGACTTTAAAGATACAAAAAAATGGCGAATTTCAAAATTTTTAGAATTCCAGGAGTTCTGGTGAAAGTTCTGTTTTCCAGCTGAAGAGTTCTATCAAAAAGCCCTCAAACATTTTTCGATCATCTCAAAATCCAAAAATCCACAGGACTCTGAAAATACCCAAAAATTTCTAATACCAAAATTTTCAGAGTTTCAGGAGTTCTGATCAAAATTAGGTTTCCCCTCTAAAGAGTTCCATCGAGAAGTCCCGTACCAATTTTCGATCAACTCAAAATTCGAAAATCTACAGGACTTTAAAGATACGCAAAAATTTCGAATTTCAAAATTTTCCGAATTGCAGGAGTTCTAATGAGAGTTATGCTTCCCTCCTGAAGAGTTCTATCGAAAAGCCTTAAAATATTTTTTGATCAACTCAAAATCCGCAGGACTCTAAAGATACCCAAAAATGTCGAATTCCAACATTTTCAGGATTCCACGAGTTCTGATGAGAGTTCTGTTTCCCCCCTGAAGAGTTCTATCGAAAAGTCTCATACCAATTTTCGATCAACTCCAAATCCAAAAATCTACAGGACTTTAAAGATAACCAAAAATTTCGAATTTTAAAATTTTCAGAACCATAGGACTTCCAGTGAAAGTTCTGTTTCCCCCCTGAAGATTTCCATCGAAAAGCCCTAAAACATTTTTTGATCATCTCAAAATCCAAAAATCCACAGGACTTTAAAGATACTCGAAAATTTCGAATTTTCAAATTTCGAGAGTTCCTGGAGTTCAGAGAAAGATCTGTTTCCCCCGTGAAGAGTTCTCTTGAAAAGTCCCGTACCAATTTTCGATCAACTTAAAATCCGAAAATCTACAGGACTTTAAGGATATGCAAAACTTTTGAATTTTAAAATTTTCAGAATTTCAGGAGTTCGGAAGAAAGTTTTGTTTTCCTTCTGAAGAGTTTTATCGAAAAGCCATATAACATTTCTAGATCATCTTAAAATTCAAAAATCCACAAGACTCTGAAGATAACCAAAAATTTCGAATTCCAAAAAATTTTCAGAGTTCTAGGAGTTCTGATGAACGTTCTGTTTCCCCCCTGAAGAGTTCTATCGAAAAATCCTATACAAATTTTCGATCAACTCCAAATCCAAAAATCTACAGGACTTTGAAGATACCCAAAAATTTCGAATTTTGAAATTTTCAGAACCTGGATCTTTTGACGAAAAATTTCCTACGATATAACAATTTTCAAAACGCTGTTTTTGGAATTTTGAAATTTTCGAAATTCCCTTCTTGTAGAAGCCCTCTTTTTTAAAAATCAAATTTTTGACCCTCTAAAGGCCAGAACTATTGCTGAAACCCATCAGGAACTTTACACCTATTGAAGAGAGACTCAGAACTCTAAAAAAAATTTCGAAATTTCGATAGTGGGGTGCAACTTCACAGAGATATGCCTCGGGAGCCCGTAAAGATTTTTGAAGTTTGATGGGCTCAAATTAAAGATAAGATTTCAAAGATTACGTCCCGTAAACTTCTTGCTCTTCGCTACATATTTCCCAGGACATAACACGAGTTAAATTAAAAGTACAAAATTCGAGAAATTCTTGAATTTTTTTTAAAAAAAACTTCTCACGTGATATATCCTCGTCAAGAAGTCAGAAATATCTCTGTCAAGGTTCACTTGACGTGGAATTCCATGAGCTTTCTAACTGTTTTTTTTTTTAATTTCTGGCTTTATTTCTCACCGAGTTATCATGTTTCAAAGTCATCAGTGATTTTAAGTACTGCTCGCGCTACCTGTGTAAATAATTTCCGTCATTGAATTCATCCGAAAAAGTTAGGATTTCGTTTCAGGGGCCAAATATTTCATTCGAAAATGAACAATGATCCACAAAAATATTTCTTAGATTTGCTTTTCAAATTTTGACCCAATATCATTTTGAAATAGACGTACTGTGAAAAATTGATCATAAGTAACATCATCATTGGATTGCTGACCGTTGTGTCTCAGAACAACTTTATAGTTATTATTTTTTCCTTGTCCTCTGCAAGAAATCTCAATATTTTTGAAAGATGATAAATTCAAATTATTTAGAGTTGTTCTAACGCCAGCAAATGCTGCTCCATTTGGTTGTGGACGTAAAACGGTGTTGAAAACGGCTATTTGAATACCATTAATTTTTTTTAAAACTAATGTAGCTTTTGATTGTCCAACAGTTCTAACTGTGTCCGAAATTTCCATCCAATTGTCGACATTCTTGAGTGTTTTGAAGTCGAACAAGATCTGTTTTGTCCTAAAATATAAAATTCAAACATTAAATTGGGGATACTTCTCGAAGAATTTGAAATATCATCCTGGTTTTGATACTTCTAGAGTAGAAAATCTAATGCCAAGATGGAATCCAATCATCAGAGTCCAGGATAATACTTAAAAAACCAATATGGTTGGTCACATGCTTTTAAAGTTTGATTATATTTAAGGTCGATTGCCAAAAAGTTGACTATTTTGAGTCCCAGCCGTTTTAAAAATTCCCTTTGATTAATACATTTTTTATAAAAATATCTCAAAAAAATACTTATATCAAAGCTCATTTTGGAAAGTTTCGAAATTTTAGACGACTTCGTTTGGAAGTTATATAAATGAAAAAGTAGAAAGTGTCTACCTGCACCAAAAAAATCCAGCAATTTGTACTGAAATTTTGGTATACGTAGTTGCGGACAAAAAAATACCCAAAATGTCCAGTAACCCACCTGTCCCAAACAACAAATTTAAAATAAAATATTGATGAATAATATTAATTAAATTTTGTTCAATAATTGAGATTTATAGATATCACCTATATTAAATTTAAAAAGATAATCATCAAGAAGAGGGTTCAATGTTTCAGGGTCAAGGATTTCAAATAGCACTACAAAGTCTGTCCCATAAGTTTTTTGGTTGGTCACGCGGCATTGCTATTTTAGGATAAAACTTGAAAGTAATTATTCAAACTTTTCATAATGCGGGTTCAAATTGTTAATTTTATACTTACGACGATTTTAGTACAGTTGAAAATTTGTCAACGTTGATCCCCAATAACAGTAAATATATAAGCATAACTATTTTTGCATAACATTTTTATAAAATATCCGATAACGCTCCATATTAAACTATCATACTATGGAATGAAAGAATGTTTCAAAACGCTGGAATCAAAATCAAATGAATAGTGATAACAATCATTTTTTTATATTCTTAAGCATTTTTACCTGCTCAGTATAATAGGTAGAATCCTTGACCCATGGCCTTAGATTTTCATACTATCTAGGGTTGGACATGATTAAAAAAAATATTTTGGACGGTTTGGAAAGTTTTTTTTTCAAATCTCATTGTCTAAAATGGTTCACTTTTTGGCAATTACTCTTAAACGTGAATTGAACTATTAAAAAATTATTTTTTCAATTTTAAAGAATGCTTATTTAAAGCCATCCTAAAGAAGACAAAAAGCTTTAAAAAATCAAAATCGAAAGCAACAGATATACTTTAAAATTTTCTTTATATTCTTATGAAAATAAAGGAAAAATATATTATAGATTGTACTAGAAATATTTATTTAGTTACATATTGTCAATTGGAATAAATGAGAAATCTTACCCGTTTACTGCTTGCATCAAAGTTATTCCCACAACGAAAATACTCAGAACTTGAAACAATCTCATTGCTGATACCATGGTTCGATGAAAAGAAAGAATTTCTGAAACAAAATGTTAACCAGGAATAATGTTCTATTTTTTAGACTTGAAATATTGTTTGATATGAAAATATTTTAGAACAAGAAATATTGACAAGTTTAGCCATTTTAATATAAATCTATTTTCCGCAGTTGTAAAAATGAATCATATTTAATTTTTAATTACTTATTGGTTCGATTCTCGATTCCTCTTTCGCGTTGGCGAAGCGATTATGCCTTCTCGAAAAAACAACTAATATTTGAAAAGTGCTTACGTGTACTCTTTTGTGTGTAGATGCAAAAAAATTTTAAGACAAAAACATCCATATGTAGAACCATGATATTTAATTTCTTACTTTATTACTCGCACAAACGTCTTCGAGTAATAAAGATACGAAAGGTAATAGATCAATAAATATTTTAAAAATTATTTTAGAATCGGTCTAACATTGAAATCACAATTTTAAATTTTAAATTTAACGTCTAAATCTGTTGGATTATAAAATTGTGCATACAAATTTTTGAAAAGAAACTAATCCTTCTCTGAAAAATGATTGGTCCAAACATTCGCCATTTCGATATTTTCATGGTTGTGTCTAATATTTTTGTGTCGATTCATAATTCCTCTAATAATAGGTCATTACCTAACTTTTTTCTAATGAAAGTTGCCTCTTCGTTATGTATAAAAATAATATGCATTATAAAAACCTGCAAAATTTTTTTTATCCGTACCGACAGTACACTTCGTATTTCACGAAATACGAAACACGAAATTTTTTGGAAATTGAAAATGGTTAATCCTGAACAGTCTTGACGTGTCAATAAATAAAAAACGCCAAATGACATTTTGAAATCAGTTTGCTATCAAAAAGTCATTAGAGTTTTTATGTGTAATAATACGTGGTAACTTTTCAGGAATAGCTATTTCAGATTTTCAAAACACAGGTTATAATGGACCCAAAATGAAACTTTTCAGTGCTTTTTGATTTTCAATTTTTTTTCTCAACCCATCCTAGATTGCCCAAGTATAAGTAATCTTCACCAAGCTTAAGCTGCTCATTAGCATAATATAGAACTACTTTTTTTCATTTTGTCTCTACCACCTCGCTTAAATTCAATCTGGAATACAACTATCTTTGTCTTTCGTATATTTACCGTAAAGTCGTAAAGCTTGCACTATTGGTAAAAATAAGTATTAAGAATTTCAAAGTCTCAATTCTTTTCCAAAGTGCTTCATACACTATTTAAATTTGCTGCTGTTTGTATTAGAAAATCTTAAAGTTTGCAACCTACTAAAAAATTTACTTTCTATCAGATTAATGTCAAAGAATCCAATTTAAGACCATGCTATGTATGACGTAGGCCACTAAAGGTTTCATTTTCCTTATAAAAATTTATGAAGTTCATTAAAATATTATTTTGCGGAACTTAAATACTGTAATTATCGTTAAATCATCCTTCCGATTTCGATTATGGCTGTTTGGTAAATGATGACATTATTAATGACCTCAATTTGAAACTTGACTGTTCCCTCAATGCATGCATTAGATTTATTCATTATATTCCTAAGTGTGAACACATAACCCATTATAAAGGAAAAGCTAGATTTCTGAATGTAGCCGAGAGAAGAAATTTTCTTATGGTGAAAAGTGAAGCTCATCAGTACCCTTATAACTTTTTCCATTCTTTAGACCAAAAAGCTTCCTTCCCATTCCAAGTATTTTTTTAAAATATAGTACTACGAGTTCGTTTCCACCGAACATGCAAACTTCAACGTTTATTTATTGTGAGAGATGCTCGTCTTTGGAATAAACTACCGTCTATAGCTGAAGAGATGTTCCTTCACGATATCACTTCAAGCATGATCTTTTCAGACATTTATATCAAATCAGTAATCTCACTTTATAAATAACCGATTGGTAGTAGATAATTCAAATTAAAATATCATAACTATATTCTTTTGAATCTCATTTACTATAAAATTTTACCATTACTTATTCATTTATGTAATGTCACTCAAATTATTTGGACAGATCATCTCCTTCACTGTTTGCTTCTTCTAAATCACCGCTTCTACAATACTAGCTTAATATTTTATTTCATTTTTTTATCCTATATATTTCTAGTACTAATTCTGTTACGCATGTAATATCCACCGATCAGTGCCTGTAATTATAATTTTTCTTATGTACTCTCTGTTCCTTAGCGGACTAATTAGTCCTAGGGAATATTTAAAAATAAATACAAATACACATACATATTTAGAGGTATATAGTTTTGTTGCATACTAGGTTTTATCGGAAAGATGAACAGAACTTCAACAAAGAAATGTTGAAATAGATCAAACTCACGACTTCGGCAGAGATGTGGAATTTTTCAAAAACAAGTTTATAAATATTTATATGTATTATTTATATGTTATTATTTATATGTATCTATTGTGTTAGAATAATAAAAATATTACTGAAACCTTTTAAAGACGCCAGTGGACAATAAAAAAACTTTTCATATTTATCATACATTTTTTAGAGGGATATAGTTTCATTGTATGCTACATTTTATCGGATAGATGCACATGACTTCAACGCAGTAATTTTAAATATGATCAAACTCACGTCTTCATTAGAGATTAGGAATTTTTTAAAAACAAGTTCATAAATTTGTTATATTTTCTATACTTCGTATATCGAGACCTTATATATA
>JAUMHM010109292.1:0-21703 GCA_032362435.1 Melikaiella ostensackeni
ACCAAACTTCGGTCATGCAAAGGAAAGTATGAAAACCAAGCCAGAACCAAAGGATTTATGATCGGTTTGTGTTGTATGCTGAGGAGGGCACCAGTCTCCTGCAGTTTGGTCTTGAAGATGGAAAAAGACCATTCAATGCAAATGTAAGAAGAATACTCAAAGGAGAATGAAAACTTAACAAGCTCATAAGCTTCCCTGAATTCTCATTTGAAAAGGTTAATTTTTAGAACTCCTATAAATCTCCAAAGCCTTCCACAATTTTGAAAAATTTTCATAAATTTTCTCAAAACTCTGTATAAACCAAAAGTTTCTATAAGTTTCCATATATTCGCACAAGATTCCGCACATTTCAAAAATTCTCGAAAGTCCCTGAATTTACATACATTTTCGAATGTTTCCGTAAATTACCATAAATTTTCGAAAGTTTTCATAATTTTTCGAAACTTTCCAGCAATTCATCAGCAACCATAAATTTATATTACCTTTTTTCAGTACCAAAGCAATTGAAAATGAGTCTCAAAAATATTGAAATATACGTGCGCGGAAATAACAGACAGATTTTTCAAATGTACACTTCAAAAAAAACGATCTCTCCTCTGACACGGCGCGTTGCCTACTGCTTTCAAAGTGAGTCCTACAGTCAAAATATGAAACCGTAAATATGCTGCCCGACGAAACTTTTTTTATGATTTGCTGCATAATTTGGGAAACTGTTCTATTTCAAGTCTAAGGCATTTGAAGACCTTATGTTTTGCATAAGATACAATATTACAAGTAAAATACTTATCGCAAGTCGAAATTTAAACCGTAAATCCTTTTAAGTTACGCTAGCCGTATAATTAATCTTTGATTAGAAGGAGATTACCTCTAATGTCAAAAAATATAACTTAGGGTGGCCGCTCCAATCGAGGGAAAAAATCCCAGTGATTTCCGGGTTTTTTCCTGGTTTACGAACATTTTTCTCGCTCATTGAAATTAGCAAACTCGAACTTTCAAAAACGATGTCACGTCTCGCGACTATAATAAAAATAATAATTATTATTCATAACAATTGTATTGTGATTATGAAACATCATTTTTCAATAATAAATTGATAATTTGAAGGATCACATTTAAATATTGTAAAGACCTCTATGAGGTCCGTTATCCATCATTGTTCCCAAGGTCCCACAATGGATAAATATAACATCATCAAATCCAGCTGTAAAGAGCAGATTTAGAAAACCTACACAGTAGTCTAAAATGGGCGGTAGCCATCAATTTTCGCACAACTAATACATCGAACAGTCCCACATGAGTGAGATACCCTTCTATTAATCAACAAGATGGCTATGAAAATCGACAAACGCACGTTTAAGTTTTCAATCTCTTACGCCTACAGTTGCTCGAATCTGCGATGCACATCTGTACAATTTTAAAATCTCTATCATGCATTTCCATGTACCGGATATCAGATTTTCGTGGGAAATCGTATTTCTAAAATACAAAAACCACATATATCGTTAATCAATATTAAACTTGTAGGAGGGTGACCACTTGACTTCCAATACGAAATAGAAAAACTATTCTATATTCAAAAAAGTCCCGCCATAACAAACTGACGCTTAGTTTTCCCTAATGAACACCTGCAAATTTCTTGTTTCTCTAAGCATAGACATATCCACGATTTCCAATGCTAATGGGATACTTTGATGTATATAAATTACCACCACATCTAACAACTTCTTACTCTTGGCATGTTGGAAGGAATATACAAGGGATTTCAGATTTTCGTGAGAATCTATAACATGAAAACGACTAATATCGGCGACCACTTGACTACCAATATTCTATATTCGGAAAAGTCCCTCCATGCCAAGCTGACGTTTAGTGTCCCCTAATAGACATATGCAGACTCCGCGCTTCTCCAAATATACACATATTTACGATTTCCAATACTTATGGAATATGTTGACTTATACAAATTTCCACATCTAAGAACTTCTCACCCCCTTGGAACCTTAGAAAAGGATAACATGCATTTCAGCAACTGCGTCATCTCCCTAATATGGACATATCTACGATCTTCGATATTGGCTGATTATTCAAATTCACACAGATTTACGACTCCAACTAAAACTACGTCTACTCAATGTCGATTGAATATTTAGATTTTCCCCACTTTTCTACATGAGCAATCCCAAACGCTGATTAGAACCCCTACTTTTAATACCATTCAACCCCATGGGTACTCAAAGAGGGGTTCTGTGTATGAATACTGCAGATTTTGAAGCGATATCCAGTCAGAAAACACCATCACCAGTCAGAAAAGTACCATCACCAGCAAAACCCACAACAAATATCAGAGGGGAACCTGCTACAACGGAAGGACGAAAGGGCCAGGACTAGTGACCTACTCACCCTAGGTTACTGACCTATTCCTGCCACTTTTCTGCTGCTAGTCCCACCCAGAGTCTAAACTCTGAAAGCTGAGACACATCCCAGAGCATTTCAAAACAAGAGGGTGGGAACTTCTAGAATCTCAAAATCCGTAAGTACCTGTTAATTTGACAATTCTTTTCAATCTTCTCTCTTTTATAAACTTGGTTGCTAATTAATCTTAATTTTTAAGGTAGACTAAACACAATCAAGGAGACTGGATTTAAAGTTGGCCAACAAGATTATCCAGCAGTGTTTTACCATTCTACAACTAATCCACCCATCTAAATCTCTTTTAAGCATTAATTCATGATATTTATTCACTCACGTATTTATATTTCAAATAATGAATATAAATTCAACTTCTTTGAATTCTTGCATTGTCAATTTATTTCCGTTAATTTAGTAGTTATCCTCATTCCACTTTTCTAGTTTTTCAAATCAGATTCTAAAACGAGGAACCATCCTGAAATAAATAAATTATGAGGTAAGTTATATATCTCGGGGTGTAACACTAAAAATGTTTTGATTCAAAGTAATTAAAAGTGAACTGCAAATTGGAGCACTCAGATTCCAAGTATTTTTAATTTTAAACTTTTGAAATTGAAGCTTGAAAATGTTTTCATTCAAAATTTTTCAATTTAAACGTACAATAATAATTTACACGTATAAAATGGAAGCTATTAACACTTTCCAAATGGACAATTTTAAATTAAATGCCATCAAACTGCAAAATTTAAAATTTTAAACTTTCATAAATGCTATGGTTTAAAGATTTCTTGTTGAAAAAAATAAATCCACGCTATAATTTCCAAATTCTCTAAATTGAAACTTATCCTCTCTTTCAGCTCACATTAATAAAAATATTAAAAATGAAACATGTTCCTCTTCTAATTCAGTACAAAATTGAAAATAAAAAGTTCCCTTCCATCTAAATGTTAAAAATACCAAATTTATCATCCGTCGACTCAATAAGAATATTAAGAAGAAAAAAAATGGCCTCTTCTAATTCAGAAAAAGAAATCGACACCTCCATTCCATACTGTTCCACGTCGCGTTTAGGCGCTGTACCGCTCCTCGTTGCATTTAGTAACTGTATCGCTCCACGTCGTGTTCAGTCTCTGTACCGCTCTAGGTCTGTTTTATCAAGTTTTCAGGAGGGCCGATTAAAGATTCAAATACATACTAAAATTCATAAATAATGTCAAAAATTATGAAAATGGTTGAGGCGAATTGCTCAGGTTCTAGCCTATAAATTTCGACAAAATTTTGGTCTAAATTCAAGCTGGCTGATATAAAAAGGTTAATAATAAGCAGCACTACTTTTGAAAGATGCAATTTTTTCTATAATTATTGGAAGAAATAAAAAAAGCACAGATAAATATTTTCTAAAAAAAAATATTCAAAAGCATAAAGGAATATTAAAAACAATTTCAATTGCAAATTATTTTAAATGAAACAAAAATTTCAATAATTATGTTCAACATATAATTTGAGAGATTAGTTTACGTTTCGGAATGAGAACGGAAAGAATATATTGATGTATGCATCACAAAATATTTAATACTTTTCAATAAATAATGTAAAAAAGATAGCAAACAGAATTAAGTTTAAAGTTGAAAATTTGGAAAATAATTCATATATAAAAGTGAGTGTTCAAAATAATGTTTTTAGTTCTTCTTTATTTATAAGACATTTTTGTCGATGAAATTATTCAAATTTGTACTATTAGATAACAAACTTTTTGCAATTCTGTCAAATATTAACACATGAAAGTTAAAACCTGGGAATGATTTCATGCTTATAGAATTATCAAATTTAAGATAAAAATATAAATATGCAGTGTATTAAAGTATAAAAATGCTTAGCATAATAATACTTTTTAATTATGCCTATATGTACGAAATGAGAAATCCCTAATAATTACTAGTTATTGCAAAAGTAATATTAGTCAGGTTCAATGTATATTTTAAGGCGACTTTTCTTATAAAATATTTAACGTAAAAATAACAGACGACAGTATGTTGATTTTATAAGAGACAGTTTTTATTGAATTCAATTTAACAATGGGACATGCATTAAATTTTTTCACAAAGTATAAACACTCATTCATATTATATTTAATATATTTCACCTGTTCGTTCACTGGTGTGCTGTTAAACCCAAATCTGTCTACAGGTAATGCAATTGCATCTTCAATTACCGAAACGCCATCCATTATCTGAAAGTATTCCAATGGCATTTCATTTTCGTTTATAATTTTGTAATTTTCATCCGAGATCCAAATTAAATCTATAGTAGGACGTTTTTTGGCATATTTATGTAAAAATATTCTTTTTTCAAGCAAGATTACTTAAATGAATGCATTAATTATAAGAACTCTTTTTAACCTACCTTTCTGTAAGATTTTAGGGTTATTTACTGATGAATAGTCGGAACTGTCGTCGAAATACTTCAATTTCTTCCGATATTTTTCCATTTTCATTAACCAAGAAATAATAATAATTAAAATTACTCTCGAATTACAATAATAGATATAACCTTTTAGTCATCCGGCTGGTATCGGGAACCTTAATTTACAAAATTGTCTGTTCTGCCAACAGTCAGTGTCGCCAACACAATAAATTGAGAACTTGAAACTTCTGCACAGTATCAATCATTATTTCGCATTTTTAGGTTTCTTGCACTGATTCCGAATTTTTCCAAACGAGCTGGAGCTATCTTTCTCGCAAATCGAAGAAAGTAACTAATTTCGTTTTCTTTTTTTTTCTCCTTAAATACTGTGTAGAAATACATAATATTTCAACAGAAGACGTGAAATGATATGTTTTTTCATGTTATCATAAAAAGTCAAAATCATCAAAAACAGACCTAGAGCGCTACAGTGACTAAACGCGACGTGGAGCAGTATGGAATGGAGGCGACGAAATGATAACCAAAATTTTCTTTCTTCCGGGTCAAAAAAATGATGAAAACAAAAGAAGTGCCTCTCTTCCACGTGAGAAAAACTTGAAAATCAAAATTTCCTCTCTTCCAATTCAGAAAAAAATAAAACCGAAATTTCCTCCCTTCGAACTCGATAAAAATCTTAAAAATTAAAAAATGTTCCTCTTTCAATTCAGAAAAAGTTAAAACCAAAGGTTCCTCTCAAAATCGATGAAAAAATGTCCTTCCAATTTAGGAAAAATTGAGAACCATAATTTCTACTGTTTCAACTCAATAAAAACATTAAAAATTCAAAATTTCCCTCTTTCAATGAAAAAAATATAATAAAAAAATTTCATCCCTTCCAACTCAATAAAAATATTAAAAACTCGCCACAGAAGAGACATTTCGGCGCGGATCATGAGTTGAATTTTTCGACAGCGACTCAAGCTGTGATCGAATCGAAAAAATCCAAATCGACCCAGCGCATGAGTCGAATTTTCAACACCGACTCAAGCTTTGATCGTATCGAAAAAATTCGAAGTTTGGAGCTAGCAATTCAAATTGAGTCGAATGTTATTGAATCTACGCATAAGTCAAATAATAAATATGTCGGTTTTAGGAATCGACACACTGACATAACCGCAAACTGAAAAACGGTTTATGAAAGCAGAAAAAATATAACCGATATCAATTCCAGTGCATTTTGAAAGAAGCAGCAATATATTATTTCGAAAAAATTAGCTTTTAGCCGGAAGTATTTTTCTAACAATAGTTATTTGACATCTGGTGTTTTTAAAACCTCTTTATAACGTATCTTGATTTTTATCTAATCTCAATAAACGTTTGCTCATTTTGTTCTTTGAAACATTCTGTGCATGTTTATTAAGATTAAATGAAACTTTTATTCACCGAATGAGGTTGTCGCATGATTTACAACAATATAATTTTTCAATAATATAATATCTGCTTTTGAGCCTTTCAAATAAAAAATGTGGTTTTAATACTTTATTTCTGAGAATTTTGAAAAATAAATTTAAAATATTTTAAATATTACAACGACCTTGAGTTGTTCAATCGCTTCTAGCCTCCTACGAGTCTGTGACTGTATTTAAAAATATACGACTTTTATAAAAAAACAGAAAAATTGAGACTTGTTGAAAATTGGTTTCTCCATGGCCAAAATGAATATTTTCAATAATTAGTTCTCATTCAACATTTATAAATAAATTTAATTATGATATACAGATGCATTCAGCTAGTTCAGTAGCTTTTCAAATGCTAATTATAAGAAATTGAATATTTAATTTCATCACGTCCAGTAAAGCGCTTTGAAATAAAAGTATAAATAATACTCTACTCAATTTGAACTGGAGTCGGTTTCGAAAAATTCGACTCAATCTAGACTGGAGTCAGTGTCCAAAATTCGACTCATTACTCACGCGCTGAGTCAATTCGGATTTTGCTCGACTCAATTCACAGCTGAGTCGAATCGAATTGTTGTCTATTCTATTCGACTCACGCACATCATCGTCCTCTTCCTATTCGGAAAAAAATGAGATTCAAAATTTCCTTCCTTTCTACTGAATAAAAATGTTAAAAACGAAAAATTTCCCTCTTCCAAGTTAGAAAAAAACTAACAAAAATGTCACCCCTTTCAACTCAATAAAAATATTGAAAAAGAAACAGTGCCTCTTTCAATTCAGAAAAAAATCAGCACCAAAATTTCCTCCCTTCTAATTTAATAATTATGTTAAAAATAAAAAATTTTCCTGTTCCAATTCAAAAGGAAGTGAATAACCAAAATTTCGTCCGTGTCAACTCTATAAAAATCTTAAAAATAAACGAATGTCTCTTTACCAATTAAATGAGAAATTAAAAGACTAAAAATCCTGCTTTCCGTCTCGATAAAAATCTTAAAAATCAAAAGCGATCCTTTTTCCAATTCACAAAATATTGAAAACCTAAATTTCATCCTTTCCGAATCGATAAAAACCTTATAAATATAAAATGTCCCTCTGGCAATTAAAAAAAAAATAAAAATAAAATATCCTCGTTTCAAACTAGAAAGCGAGCAAACTTTGTATTTTCAACATTTTTATTAGGTTTGATACAAGGAAATTTCAGTTTTCAATTTTTGCAAAAATGTAAAAAACAAAAAAGTCCCTCTTTCAATTCCGACAAAAATTAAATACCGGAATTTCTTCCCTTTCTTTTAAAATTAGAATTGTAAAATTCAAACGTATATTTATACATCAATCCTTAAAAGTCGAATTATTTTAATTTTAAGTTGTTTCAAACTAATAATTGTTCATTTGTTATTTATACATTTAAATATTTTCACCTATGAATTAAACATTTACAAAATGGAACAATTAAAATTGTAACGTTCAATGTTCAAATTTAGCATTATAAAATTATAACAATTAAAGATTTTTTATTTTTAACAATTTATTTTTGAATATTTGATTTATAATATATATATATATATAACGTAACGAATAGAATTATAAAGAATCTTTAAAGATTTCTTTTCTAAAATTCTTTCCAATGATCAATCTACCTTTTTACATATTTTATAAGTCAATTTAATGATTCATTAATTTGAAGCGTCAATGTACACCTAGAACATCCTTAAAATATTGTTAAATGTTCAATTATTTAATCTAAAAATGAGAAAAATTTAACAATTTTAAAAACTGTTCAATTTTACAGTACAAAAAACATTCCTTTAATTTTAAATTCTTTACTTTTTGAGAATGAGAGTAAAAAAACAATTTTCAATAAATCGCTTTGAAATTAAAAGTTTTCAACTTCAAATGCTTTAATTTGAAATTTTATATTTTCAAAACCTCTCCTTCACAATGGAATTTAAAATTGTTATTTGAAAGTACTTGAAATTACTTAATATTTCACTATAATTCTGGTATTCTTAAATTTGTAATGATTTTCTCTTTCTATTTAAAAATGTTAAATTTTCAAAAATTTCTAATTTGACACTTTTTTGAAAAAAAATATATATACGAGTATATGAATTCTTTTGGGAAACACTTCAACACTTCATGATGTTTCGTGACCAAAAAAACTAAGATTAAATACCTATCGAAACATTTTTAATATGCTTTTTAATATACTCGAGAAAAAATCCCGGTCATTTTCCGGTTTCCCGGATTTCCCGGTCAAGTAGATACCCTGAAGATATACGAAAAAAAGATTGTTTTGTTATTGTGGATAATTAGCGCAGGTTCCTAACAGCATTGGAATTTAAAATTTGTGCAAAATTCAAGTTTTTATATGATCCATAGATCACCAAGGGAATTAACCTAAATTTTTTATGAAATGAATCTAACATACCGTTTCTCGAAAAATGGATAAAATTTTTTCTCTACTTCAGCGAATAGCAGCTTTGCCAATAAATTTGACGTAAATCTCATGTAACTAACACTTGGACACAAATATTAGGTATTTCCAAGGCATAGATAGTTTTCTGATTCGAATCGATTAACGGAATGATGCGGGTAATGAATTCCGATTCTAGCAGTCTAATAGGTCACCCATCGCAAAGCAGGTTTTTCGATCCTGACCAACCGTTAACAACCGCTCTAAATCAGTGAATTTCAGAGATGATGTGTGACATATGCAAAAAAAATATATTACTTATTCCAACAAGCCGGAGGCAAATTCTAAGTGCTGCTGTATCATTAATAAAAAAAATTACAGCTCCATAAATTCTTAAAGCGATTCAAAACAATAAAGCGTTCCAACATTCGGCACGTGGAGCTCAAACATTAAAAATTTTTGCGAACCAGAATTATTATTAGATTAGTAATGCAAAAACGGAACAAGATTGATACGATCCAATTTTTAAACGCGTTCAGTCAAATTAACAAGATAACACGCTGCGCTTCATTATAACGTGTTCGTGAAAAAAATTATTATTTTCCAGTGCATTAATGTTAGTCAAGAGATACTCGTAATAATGTGGCAGATGAATTAAATGATGAGTGCTTAAGAAAAATATCAAATTTAGGAAAGAGAAAATTTGTGTTTCGTTCGACTTGCTTAAAAGAAGCGGAAAAAGGTAAACAACTTAAGAGAGGAAGTTATGTGTATCATTCCAAAAATGGAAAAGTTAATGCAGGAAAGAAATTTAGCTACATTACAGAGTTTTGTTCCAAAGAGTGTCACAAGAAGTATGTTATTGATAAACAGGAATCCGATTCGTAAGAGAGAAAATATCTGGATTTATCATTTGAACAATAACAGACTGAAAATAACAGTTTGTCAAAAAATTTTACTGAGTTTACTGAGAATTTCAATGAAAAGATTAAGAAGAACTCAGGAGAAAGTTAAAACTGACGATACTTTCGAAGAAAGAAGAGGAAAACACGAGAGCAGACCACACAAATTAGATAATGAAGTTTAGGAATTAATGGAATCTCATATTCGCTCTATCCCACACAAGAGATGTCACTATTGTCAGCACAAGTCAGCGTTAAACTACTTTAACAATCCTGATTTCAGTGTGGGAAAAATATTACAAGCTTTTTGAAAAGTACTTCAAGAAAGAAACTGGAGAAACTCTTAGTATGAAGTACACTACGTACTTTAAAGCTTTCTGCAAAAAATTCAGTTTAAGTTTTCGTAATCCAAAAACCGATGTTTGTGATTTTTGCACAAAATGTTCAAAAAGAATTCAAGTAGCTCCTATTGACTCTCGCAATGCTGACTATGAGACTCATTAGAATAAGTACAAAGTCTATTCTGAAATGAAGAACAAATTCATTGAACGAACAACCACAGATAATACTATTCTAGTCTGCGAATTCGACTATGCCCAGAATTTCGCTATTTCAAATAACAACGTTACGTCCCAATTCGACAAACGATAGCTGTGGTTAAACGTGTTGAATATCCACATTCATAATGATAGAACATCGTTTTTGTATAATTTGATGAACATGATGCAGAAAAGAATGCTGACTCGGTGATTTCTTTCCTCTACAATTGTCTCTGGAAGAGACTGAAGGATAACCCTGAAATCATGACGATAGTGCTGTTATCTGATGCTGCTGGTGGACAGAACAAAAATTCAGCCATGGTGTCCTTCTGTCTTTGGTTTACGAAATTGTATGACGTTGAAATCATCCATCTGTTTCCTGTGAGGGGACATTCTTTTGGACAGTGTGATAGAAACTTTGGCATTATTAGACTTTACATAAAGAATGAGGAGATCATGGAGACAGTAAAAGAGTACCTCGAAGCAATGGTTTTCTGCAGACAAAATCCCTGCCCTTTCGACGTGGTTATGGATCATACTCTAATTGAAAGCTGGACCGTGGCTTTGTCATATTTTTGTATGAAGCATCCAATAAGTGAAGGTAAGAAGTTCGCAATTCGAAAATATGTTCAAATGTCCTTCAAATCGAATGGTACTCTTCTCGCTTTCGAAAAGTATTATATTAATTCGCACTTTGTACCTTTCAAGTTTTGGGAAAAAACTTATCGAAAAAATCATTTGAAAGCTATTTAGTTGGAATCCGTGAAACCACCGAGCTTAAAGGCTAGCAAAGAGAAAGATATATAGTAAGAATCCTATTCCAGTACCTGAATGAAAACAGCAGAATGTGGATAGAGACTATTTTTCAGACAGCGAAGAAAGTAACTACTGAAGCTAGTGCAGACGAAATCTTGTCATCTGAGGAAGTAGCAGAAGACTGAAAAATGATTAAATAACCAATATTGTGAAAAATGCCATAAAGTGTTGGAAAAAATGTTCTACAAGCTTCAAATGTGAGTAATAGTATTATCGAGATCTTCCTAGCAATTAAAAAATACGAGAACTCATTGTAAATTTCTTATTTTAATAAAAAAAACGATATATTAACTTCTTTAATAGAATGCAATTTCTTTGTTATTTGAAAGACTTTGAGTTTGTACTTTTCAATTTGGATCATTTTCAAATAAAAAAACCGCTAAAAAGTAGTCTGATGGGCGCGTTCATTATATGGTGTACCTTTAATTGAACCGCACCTGATCAAAATGGGATACGCGTGGATTCAGCCTGAAAAGTATTGTCCTGAAAATAAATTTTGAAAATTGTTAGGATTTTCAGGACTAATACTTGTAGAGAATTTCAAGGCGCATAATTATTTCCTCTTGCGAAAATTTGTTGGTTTTGTAATTTTTGAAGTACGAGTAATTGGCAAAAAGTAGATTTTTCGAATACAAAAAATTTCAATCTTTTTCCACTTCAAATCGCAATAACTTAGCCAATTTTCAGAATTTTTTAATTCCCTTCACACTAAATTACGTGTTTAAGTCTTCTCATAATACATAGGAGAGAAAAACGTAAATATTCTATTGAATTTTTAGTTGTTTATTTTTTTTGGACTTTGCAAAAATCATAAATTTCAAACTTCAAGCACTTCGTTTATCGAGCGAAGTTTAAGCAACGGAAAACTTCCTGTCAGAAAGTTATTGACTAAGGTTCAAAGAAGTTTTCTGGAAAGTTTTAGCTCAATCGGAATAATGGTTAAAAAATCATGCATGTTTTAAATTGCAAGCAGCAATCTTGACGCTGCCCTATGCATGTGCCTCCTCGGCTACGAACGTGTTGCCGCGGAGATATGCAGCTCAAATCGGATAGCAAAACAAATAAGAGCAACGGTTTGTAGTTCTCTTCTAAAATGTACTATAAATAAAGCAAAGAAACAATCAATTAACTATTTTTTAGAATAGCTGACAAAGTATTATTTTTGAGATAGATTTACTTTAATTGATACCTTGTTAATTTAACAAAGAATCTTAAAATTAGTCGAGGTAGAAAAGGAAATAGGCATAGGAGAGTTATGGATTAAAAATAGGAAAAAATGTTTAAAAATCAGGTACGATTAGAAACCGTTTGCAACAATTTTAAATAAACTTTTATCATAAATGTAATATTTTAGGAATATTTTTTATTCTTGACAAAACGGTGTTTAAGATATTATAATAACAGAGAGACTTGTCATACCTATTGAATCCTACTGTGGGGAAAAATGTTACCAAAAATTTTCAAGTTTTTCACAAGAAAAATTACGTAAAAACTTTTGGAATTTCGGGAAGTATAATGAACAAAATTCGCTTCTCCGTGGGATGTTAAAATGCAAGAATCCCATCGAGACGACGGCAGGTGAAAAAGTAGGCCGTTCAATTCATTGGATTTATTCATTTCCTACTGACGAAGAAAATGTTTCAGTTTGCAAAAGACTATTTTGTGCTTTTCTGTTTTTGGGCAAAACAACCTTCGCAGGGTCCTCCTGGGAGTGACTGACATCGACGAAAATGACACTGGCTCTCAGCAAAACCACGATAAATCAAACCCATGGCCATGCCTCACAACCGTGAGATGGGTGACCACATGGTACGGTGGAATCACGATGAAGGGCCGGCGAAACCCTCGTGAGTCTTAAGGACACGGATCGACCCCAAAAATGACAACTCTTTGCATCCATCCCGCAAATGCGGTGGCATTTTTCTGGCACGCAGGTATGGCTTCGAGGTTACGAACCAGTGATTGCGTCGCACCTCCGAGAGCACCGATGACAAGGACAATCATTTCAACCGAATATTTGCAGAACATTCGCTGCAGCTCCCATATAAGGTCTCGGTACCTTTCCCTCTTTTCCTTCTCCTTGACTGTGATGTTGGCATCAGCTGAAGCCGAGAATTCGATCACGAACATCGTTCGTTTCTCTTTGTCAAGGAGTACGATGTCAGGCCTCGAGTGTGCAATAGGGACTTTTAGTCTGAACTTGTAGTTCCAGTCAATTTGGTACTTCTCGTTCTCAACAATTGACTTTACCTCTATGGGAGCGTTCGGCAGACTAGGGTCGCGGTTAACACCATAGGAGCGACAAAGATGGTAATAAAGCAATCTCAGAGCCGCATTGTGCCTGTGGAGATACGTCGGTCCCGCGTGAGTGGGACACCCGGATAGTATGTGCCGTAGGTGTTCCGAATGTGCATGACAAGTTCTGCATCTGTTGCTGGGAACTTCTTGACGTAAGATGCGGCTACGGTATACCAAGGTGAAAATGACACCATACTGACACGCGAAAATAAACCCTCTGTGTCTGAATTAAGTCCGTATTATTTAAGGAAAGCAAACGTTAACTTCATCGACAACGACTGATCTTTTACATTTCTGTAAAAGTTCCCGTGCATTTTCTTATTGTGGAGCTGTTCCATGAGGTTGTTCACATCCGCTTTTTTTACTCGGGCTTTTGGATGTGAGGCATCTAGATGGAGTGATGCACTTCCCTCACTTGTGATGTTAAGATCCAGGCCTCCTTCACTGATGTTATATTCACAATGCGGCTCCCTGACACGCCAGGGTATAGGTCGGTCTCTCTAGAGCAAAGGTTTAATGGCGCTCCTGTCCACGAGTTGAGGGTCATCGCTAACGCTAGCAAGTCGTCCTCGCTTCAAATGAATCTTGACACACTTGTCAAATTCAAAGTACACACCAATTTCTTCTGTGTACCCCACGACGATCTTTAGAGCATCCTTGAGATGCTGTGTCCCAGAAGCATAGATCTTCAAGTCATCCATATAAAATATGTGAGTGACCTTATGCCTGCGATTATTAGATCCTCTACAAAGGTACCCACGAAAATTGCGTAGTGCGAGAGATAGTGGCAAAAGTATCATGCAAAAGAGAAGAGGGCTCATGGTGTCACCCTGAAAGACGCCCCTCTGGAAGGTAACGCTGTTAGTTGTCACATGATGTTTTCCAGGTGAGATAGTAAATCTGGTTTTCCAAAGGGGCGTCAAACTCTCTATGCATTCCACTATGTGTGGATGAATCTTCAAGCTTTCCAACAGACAGATGATAAGTCTATGGCAGGTTGAATCGAAAGCTTTAAGGTAATCAATCCAGGTTCGATTAGCAGGTTTTCCCAATAGCCTGCTACGACTCTTTTTGGTCCACGTTGGTCGTAGATCTCTCTCCACACAGGTCCAATTGTCCGAACAATCCTGTCGTTCAGGATAGCTGTGAATATCTTATACAACGTGTTCAGATATGTTATTGGCCTGTAGTTCCTTGGGTTAGACAAGTCGCCTTTCTTCAGTGGAAGTACAGTGCGTCCTAACACCAGCCACTGTGGAATGGGCGTCTTCGACTTGAAATATGAAGTGATGATCCGGGCCAGATGTTGGCGTGTAGAAGTAAACTTCTTCCACCAGAAGTTCTTGATACCATCCGGTCCGCCAGAGGAGAAGTTCTTCGTGCCTCTCAGTGCTTTCTTCACCTCTTCGGCAGTAATTGGTGGACATTGTTCATTGGAAGTTATGAGGTTGTTGCACAGCTCTTTGAAACGCATGATGGTCTCAGTGTCCTCATGCAATGGGTGTTGAAGTTCATGAATCTTTCTCCAGAAAAACTCTACCTCCTGAAACGTAGGCGAATTATTGACAGAAACAAGGGGATCGCTGAAGAGGCGCGATGAGTCAGCGTAAAACTGTTCATTTTCTCTTACCCATCCCTCCCTCTTCTGTATTATCCTCCTGATGTCAGATAACACCCGTATTTTGTCAACAATGTTCTACTTGATAGACAGCAGCTTTGACTGCTTATTAACTTTTGTAACCATATTCATCAGAGACCCAGATGTTTTGACCAAATTTTCTTATTTAGCGCGCGCGTGTGTGTGTGTGTGTGTGTGTGTGTGTGTGTGACAAATAGCAGTAATTTGAGTCAAAAAAGATGTATTTGCCTGTGCAAGCACGTCATATTTTATAAATTTCTTAATGAATTTTCCATATAATTTGTTCATAACAATCTTAGTTGTCAATTCATAACATTTTTCACAAATAGTTGAAATTTATATGACGCTTTGCAGTAATATAAGTGAAAAAAAAAAAATTTTTTAAGATTAGAAAAATGTTATAAGTAAGGATTTGTTAATATAATTTATTTATAACAATATAGATTCTTGATTAATAGCATTTCTCAGTACTATGTAAAATTTTCGTAATGTATTGCAATAATTTTAGTTAAGAAAGATGGTTTTCCTGTATGAAAATATTAGGCTCTGAATATTTGTTCATGAAATTTGTTAACAATAATATAAATTATTCATTCATAGATTTTCCATTGCGAAATGACTCAAATATCTAATCGCGACAATTATAGTGGAGAAAAATGTATTTTTTGTGCACAAATCTCAGATTTGTGTCATTATATATAAAATTTTGCTTATAATTAAGGTAAATATATCAGTATTTATTTATGTTGCTTTAAAACATATGCGATTATTTGGATCGATTATAAGGCTATACAATTTGTTTTTTTTCAACTCAAAAAATTATTTTCTTGAAAATACCTTTTTTCACTTTTCTTTTTTACACAGTTTTTTGTAAAAGCAATAATTGAAAAATCAGCCTCGTGAAATCTCTGCAGAATTTAATCAGATTCAATTCTAACAAAAAACGTTCAAACCGTTTGAAAATTGTGACCTGTTGACTGATTTGTCCAGAAAAATTTAGTTTTATCCTACTGTGTACCGCCTGGGCAACCCGGCCAGTTGAAAGGCGGTATTTTGCAAGTCCATAAGACAGACGGCGAGTACTTTGAAGTTGTTTTTCTCGAAACTGGCCAAATATTGGGTCCTAGGAATTTTACAATTTGTTTCATCGTAGATGTATTTTATTTTGCTTCACATTTTTTGTTATTTAATTTTACGATTGACCAATCCAAGTATTTCTCTAAAACGGTACTCTTCAAAAATAAAGAAGTAAAATTTTTATTCTTGTCATTAAATTAAAAAGATAAATAAAAAAGTTATCAAAAACCCGCTCTGACAAATTTATGTGGATTTTATTAGCTTCCAGTAAAACAAAAAAAAATTTAATCGGATAAAAATTTCCTTCTGAGAAGCAATTTGTCCACAGACGTTTTTTTACCCCACTGTGCGTACTGAGTCAGATTCTCAGACCTGCTGTCCTTTCGTAATTGGTACAACGGACCCAGTTTGGCTCTTCTTTTACTGGGGAAATTGGTATACTCAATTCACCGGTACCTTGCACTTTGTGATTATGAAAACCCACTTTCCACAGGTGTTTTTGGGGTGGGTTTAAGTTAATTTTGAGGTGTAGCGACACTCGAGTATTGTACATTTGGGCATATCAAAAAAAAAATAAAGTTCCTCATTTGTAGTTCTAATAGGGGTGAAAACTTTCTTTGTCAGTGAAAGGCTTGACAATTTATTGGGTGAGTATGAAATCAGATTCATCGTGCCATCCAGTGAAACTTACCTTCATGGAAGCCATTTCTGCTGTTGAATTTCTATGTGAAAAATCTAAATATGAAGGCCGTTACACGTTTTGTGGCGATCAAACCCAAATAGAAAGAGAATAAAAACTGAGCTTCAAGAACTTCTAGATACGGGCTAGATGAATAAAATTATCCGCTTTGTCCCCGGGGCACCAAGGATCATTGATCTACTGCCCTAAGAAAATGAAAAAAATACTGAAAAAAATATTGAACAGTTCTTCATCGAGAAAATTGACGTCTTCATCGGCTAATATCTCCATTTACTACCAAAATTTGCGAGGATGAAGAACGAAACTGCAAGATATACGAAATTCTACGGCTGTCTCCCCGAGTTCTTCAGACATTATTGTTCTTACGGAGACTTGGTTTCATGAAGGCATCGGTGATGCTGAATTCGGCCTCGATAATTACTGCATCTACAGGACAGGCAGAAGTTTAAGCACTTGTTTACACGCAGGAGGCGGTGGTGTCTTGGTAGCTGTGAGGAAAGCGTTGTCTAGTACTCAGAGTTTTATACCAGAAAATTCGAGCGAGCAAATCTTCGTCAAACTGCCACAATTAATGAGGTAATCAGTTCATATGATCTTATACATTTTTTATTATCAGGCGATTACAATTTACCTGCAATTTGTTGGCATAATGACGATATGGATGTTTCAATAGATAAAAAGGCCTCACTTATAGCTGCAATATTGAGTACTGCCGAAATTATAGCTGAAACTTATATGGTTCTTCAAATCTTTATCAAGTAAATGTTGTGCAGAATCTCAGCAATCATCTTTCAGACTTGGCATTTTCAAATATTAAATCTTCTAGTGTCAGTATGGCAATTGATCCGTTCATTCGTTGTGACAGGTTTCATCCACCCTTAGAAATCAATTTTTAATCACATGAAGATTTCTCCATCAAAAAGGCAGTTTATTTAAAGTACAATTTTGAGAATGCTGATTACCCGTATATACAAGAATACTTTGCCGAAGTAAATTGGAAGGATGAGTTGCAAAATGAGAATATCGAAACATCTGTCGAACACGTATGTTGTTGTTGTTGTTGTTGTACAGGCGGGAGGGAAGCCTCAATGGAGCTCTCCTGTCGCTCAAGCTATAAAGCCTATTGTGCCACACCCTCAACTATTCGCGGAATAGACCAGCGACCACCGAGCAGTAGTCCCCTCGACATGGAGCCTTTCATGCAAGGAGATCGCCAACTCTTTTCCGGGACTCTCAAAATCGACTAGTGACCCCCAAGCATGTTCCCCTCGACATGGAGCCCTTTACCTGGGATGTCACCAGCCTCTCTCGAGGGGACCTACAGTTTAAGGTGGGTTCCGAACCACCGAAGCCCCGGTAGAATTACACAGAAAAATTTTTATTGGTACCGTTACAGGCACCGAACCCCAGTCCTGCTCAGAAGCCTGACGCACTATCGCCTGAGCCACCGGAACTCTCCTGTCAAACACCTATATTATGATATAAATTTTGTGATACAGAAATTTCGCAGCTACCTGAAAGTCAGCACCCAATTTGTAAGAATCAATGAGTTTTTATCTGACGAGTTCTACACTAGCTTTAGAGCCAGCGAGGATAAATTCCCGAACAAAGCACATGTTGTACTTCCACTTCCATTTCTTCTGAAGTGCTCGAGTTATGGTAAAGTCGCCCTCTTCTACAGATATTTCGTATCTTCAGGACTAGACTATGTCACTAGAACGAGAGATGACCACACGACTTCACCATTCCTATATCTCTTCAGAAGAAATGAAAGTGGAAGTGCAACATGAGCTCTTGCATCGAGATATAAATAACATTTGTCAGTAGTGTAGAGAAAATAATATATCTTTTAAATTATGTCATCACAATTTGTAGACCTCCTCCCCCTTGTCACGCAAAGTCACGTTAAGCAAGACCCCTCTTCCCCCTCCTTCTCCCCCGTGAATTAATTGAAGTGTTAATTTATTATTTAGTATTAGCAATTAATGTTTTTTCATTATAATGGAAAAGAATTCAACAGGGGTATAAAACATTTTATTAGAACACACACATTTTATTCGAATACTCTTACATATTTCAATTGAATACACTTATTGAAAACATTAAATTTAATTACAAAAATGTTCTTCAAATACTGAAATATTTTATTTAAATCAAAGAAGATTCTGTTTAAAACAAAAATTTAAATTTCGAATCGAATTATAAATTGTCGAAGTTTTTACTTTAGAATATGAATGTTGCAATTAGTGCTATCTTTTATTGTGATAGAAATATTGGGATTCGTAAAAGTTAAAACTTCGGTCACATTTGTTTCATTTTCCATAACACAATTGGCAAAATTGGAACAATTTCCGATTCTCCTTTTTTTAGCTTCCACAAGAATCTCGCTCGATGATAAGTAAATTTTTGCGGTGATCCCTTTAGCTGTTTCCTACTTATGTTGAGAGATTCGGCTACGTACTTCTCTGCGACTGTCAAGGACTTCCATCCTCCATGCCTTTTGATGGTTAGAATATCAGCCTCTGAATTAGCTAAAAGGGTGGCTGAGGTGCGTCGCATACCATGACCTGAAATAAAATTTTATTAGACTTTAATAATTTGATAATTAAAATTTCGAGATTTTTGAACTATAATATTTACCTGTGTACAATTCAGGATTTTCTAATCCCAGGTAGGTCGTAATCCATTTGGGGGTTTTCGAGAACTTATTAATCCCAATCGGTTGAACTGTACAGCGCCCTTCTGATAATTTAGAAAGAACCTTTCCGTCGTGATCTGAGGTGGGCGAAGAGCGCTGTATTTGTCAATAATTATGACAAATTCGCCTTGGATCGTAAATGACCGTGGAACCTTGGTCTTGGTGTCCCTAATGTTTAGGACGAGGACGTTGCCCTCACGCCTCACATCCTTCAGTAGTATATTTGGCAGCTCGTGACAGCCAGTTCCTCCCAAAACGCCAAAAATCAAAATAACCTGTAAATAATAATTGAAAAATATCAGCAAGTTGTTTATTTATTACTAACATTTTTCCATATTTATATAAATTTTGTTGTTTTTGTTTATATTTATATTTTGTTATTTATATTTTATAACTTATTGAACGTTTTAAAATAGGTTATTAAACGGAGGGGATTTACGTGCGAATTGACACTTCATATAAGATTCAAAGTTTACTATTTCTTTATATTATTTGTTGCTTACCTTTGTGTCCAAGTATTCTTCATCTGGAGCTTCTATCAAGAATTTTTGAATTTCAGCATCCTTGAAAACTTTTGCTTGTTTGCTCTGGAATCCTTTGTGCTTTTGCTTCAAAAAAGCAAAGAACTTCTTATGAGCACTGATATCCACGTTTTTTTCGAGGCTCAGTTTGGTTCGCAACATTGAATAATGCGACCATAGAGTTGAAGATTTCCATTTGACGGACAATTCGTTGAAGATTTCCATTTGACGGACAATTCGTTGAAGTACGCGAGCATAACCTCTTCGGAAAAAGAGAATGCTTTTTTCGATTCTCTCCACTCCATGAAATTCTCGAACGCGGCGTTGTACTTCGAGACAGATTTTTGAGGCAGCATGCTTTGTATGGCTTCATTTGCCAATTCCGAAATCTCCGGAGGAGTTGCATATTCTTCACTCGAATCCATTTCGAAAACGCGAGACACAAGATTTGACTGCATTTGACGTGATTGACTGTGATTGACGCGACGCGACTGCTACCAGTGTTAACTCCCATATACCCCAATGTCCATACGGATTTAGGTCAGTGAGAAGGAGAGAGAAAGTGCGCGTCGAATGCGCATCATAATGCGCATGCGCGGTATCATATCTTCTCTCTCTAAGTATTCCCCCTCTCTTTCTAAGAGACAGAAATTCGTGCGGACGATTTGACGCGTGTTGACACACACTGAATGCTACTCAATAGCGTGCAATAGCAGGTGCTGCGTCGTGGCGGTCACATGAGTTTAAGATGGCGCCACGTAACGACCAAATCACACGCATTTGCGTTTACTTTTCCACACTAGTGGGTTTTTGCCTACTTTTCTCAACGCTCTCGTCATTAATCGAGAAATCGGTCGTTTTCGCCACTATTTTCAGTGCAACAAAGTAGTATTTTCGACGTGGGTGTTGGGCAAAAAAATATTTAAATGGCATTATCACTATACAGTTATAAATTAATTGTTCGGCACTATTTTTTCTGATAACTTAGATCTGATGGAAAAATGTTGTGGTCTTCATATAAAAAAAAGTGTCTCTTTTAGTGCTTTTTGACTCTGTATATGATGAAGAGACAGAAGAAATTTTTCTTCTTAAAAAACTTTAGGGGAGTGTGTTTGACACCCAAAAGAAAGTTTTCATCCCCATTAGAACTACGAATGACGAACTTTATTCGTTCCATAAGCTCTATTGTACAGGGCCAAAGTATTGCTGGTTGCCTAACTGTATGGGATAAAACATAAAAATCTTTAATCCAGCCAATCTGAACACATTCATTGCTCATAAATAAAGGCACATCGTAGATTATATTCAAAACAATATTAATTATTCGGAATAGCCTCCGTTCTATTCATTTACTGCAGGTAACCTAGCTTTAAGTGTCAAATATCAGAAATTTTGAATCTAACGGCGTATTTATTAAGCGTAAGTACAGCAGAAGTATGACTCATTCTCTCTCTTATTCAAAAATAACTCATAAAATCAATGTAATTGACATAAGTGCATATTGAACCTTCATTCACCACACTCCCCACAGCAAGGCAGAGTTTCTTACACTTTTTACTCTTCTTTATACAATTGCATCTTGCAGGGGATCACTTTTTCTGACACTTGCAGCTAACAAGTTCCATATAAGCCAGCTGCACTACGCGTAGTGTATTCCACACAGGGCACCAGTCGTCGCCCTCCTTCTTTCAACCCCACTGCGATGGACAAGGAAGTTCCTGCTGGAGCTGCTCAGCCTGACCCCATATATATATATATGTGACCTGTCGCGGAGAAAGGGACCTTAGTCGGAAAAAATCGATTTTCGGGTTTTTTCACTATTAAATATTTA
>JAUMHM010109325.1:0-21700 GCA_032362435.1 Melikaiella ostensackeni
TCTATCAGTCTAACATGAGCATCAAACGATCGTGTGATGTCGATATCAAGGTAATCGATGGTCGATTGGATTGTGAGTTTGACGGTTCGTCACTGTTCATGTGAATGTCGGTGTGACGATGCGATAATGTTGGATCAAGATGGGATGATCTGGCACTCAATCGCGCCCTTTTTATGCACAGGCCACTTGGCAAAGCGCCAATAGTGAGGCGAACAGACCGCGCACTGGTTATCCCCTGAGGATCCGCGCATCAATCAACAAGCTGAAACGGTACATTTCGTGAACGTGGGGAAACGTGTGAAGAGGGCGCATCAATCAGCAAGCCGATGTGGCATGGCTTGTGAATGTGGGGTACGCCGCCTGCCCATTGGCTGCTCGCTAGGAGAGCGCGCGCCAACCAGAGAACACGAAATCAAAGCAAAATATTATCGTGATTATAAATAATAATCACGGAAGAGATTCATAATTAATTAATTTTTTATTTTTATAGCCTTATCTCACTAAATTAACGTTCAGGAACTCATTATTATTCTTTATGAGTTGAAAATTACCAGAAATAAGCGGATCATACATCAAATAAAGCGCGTATCAATCAACGAGGCGGCTCGACACAGCACATCAATCAGTGAACGTGTAGCCACTACATCAAAACTAGAATCGCAGAAGAGATTCATAATTATTCAATTATAATTTCTATAGCTTTATTTCACGATGTCACGATTTAGGAATTTATTATCATCATTTCTTCTATGGTCTCATTTCAGTATATCTCGGTGTAGGAACTTATATTTATTATTTATGAGATGAAAATTACTAGAAATAAGCAAGTTGTACATCAAAAAGAGCGCGCACCAATCAATTAGATGGCCTGGCAGTGCACCAATCAGTGAGCGTGCGTGAATTAACGGAGTGGTCCGGCAACGCGCACCAATCAGTCAGTATGTAGCTCGTGAATTGGCGACTCGCTATATAATTGATTAGTTATGATTTCTATAGCCTTATTTCAGGAAATCATGGTTTTGGAACTTATTATCATTATTTGTGAGGTGGAAATTACTAGAAATAAGCTTGTCATATATCAAAAGAAGCGCGCATCAATCAACAAGGTGGCTTGGCAAAGCGCACCAATCAGTGAGCGTGTAGCTCGTGAATTGGTGGCTCGCTAAGCGAGCACGCGTCAATCAGCGAGGCGGCTTGGCAATGCGCACCAATCAGTGAGTAAGTCATTCGATCGTCATCAAAACTAGAATCACGGATAATTGATCATGTTATCCGCGAATCTCAACTCTGATTCGGTAGAAATGATAGGAGAAATATTATTCAGGCGATTTGGTCAATTAAAACAGGCAATAAGTGTCCCAAAAAGCAAATAATGTCAAGCAAAGGTCGTCGTAGAGGCAAGGAAAAGGATACTGAAAATTGAGATAACCAAAGTGGAAATTAGAGGTGCCTTTCGTTTTACCCCCTGTACAGCCACTGGCGTGTATCAGTTTTTTAATATACAGGGTTTCCTGGTACTCAGAATACATTCTTATATGTTTGTATTCTTTGTAAAAAAAACTAAATCGAAAATTGCATTATCAAAAATTCGTAGGGTGCATAATTCAAAAGTTATTGACAATTCAACATAAACCAATCAGTAGAGCATGTTAGCTGGTCAAATGTACATGTACCATCGACGAGAATGTATGCGAAACAATGCTCGATCCGTACTATTTCCCTTCCTGTCAATTTGCGAGGAGGCTGTGTCTTTTACGGAAATTTCACACTAGTATTTCGCGAGAAAACATAAAATTAGAAACTCAATTTTCATAAAGGCGCTAAATTATTAGAACTTTGTCATTACACGAAATAAATTCAGCAGAATGTTGAATCTGTTAATAACAATTGAAGAAAGTAATTTGTTAATTATTTTTGTGAACAATTGGAACTATCAAGATTGACAGGGCTAGAAAACATCTAATTCCTGACATGATTCTTTGTGTGTTATCCCGAATCTGTTAAAAATTAATAACACTGAAATCGTTATCGAAAATTTATAGAAAAATAACTTGTTAGTTGAATTTCATAAATAACTGAAATTATTAAAATATTCAAAGGGATAGAAAACATCCACCTTCTCAAATGATAATCTGTGTGTTATCCTCAATCAATTAAAAATTATTTACATCAAAATTATTAATAAAAATTCATGATGACGTTCATTCACATGGATCAACAGGATGTGCACAATATTTGCTTTCACCTTTTTTTCGTATATCATATCCACCATTACCAGGTAGTCGCACTAGAACGAACATACTGTTGCGATGAAACAGTTGAGCATAAAAGTACGGTTTGAAAAATTGATATATTAACACAGAAAAAAATTATCGGTATGGGTAAAATGATAAATTACCTTTGCTTCTAAAATCACTCATAAAAAATTCAATTTGCATATGTAGGAAGGAAGTTATGCTCGTTTGAAAATACCGTTACGGACGTTAGGGATGAAAATCCCACCTCCTGTACTTTTGAAAGGGATGGTAACAAAAGTCTGTAAATTTGCAGATAAACGCTTAAAAATTCGGAAAAAAGGAAGGCAATCAAAAAACCTGACTGAAGAATTTGAGGTAGTTGAGAAATGATTCCCCATATGCTGTTCATTTTTATTTTCTATTTTTTTTTTTCAAATCATTGCCTCAGGACTTTGGATATATTTGTTTTTAAATGACTCTACACAAAAATTTTCAGTTAAGATATTTTGCATTTGAAGAAAATCATCCTTGAAAATAAGAAAACACTCTTTAAAGATGCTTCAAACTAATATTTTGAGTTTTAAAATTTGCTATTAAAGATTTTTGTAAATTGAATCATTTCTTCAAATTTGATATTTTGTTATTACTCATAGGCCAGTACACGTCAGAAATATCACATTTTGCAAGTGGTCTTCCGATTTTAATGAAACTTGGTGAAATTATAGTGCTATAAAAGAGACATTTGAGGCCCAAAAGATTTTTTAAGAATTTCAAAATTACGGAAGGTACGCCATGTTGACTTTTGGGACTCGATACAATGAGTCACGAGAAACGAAAAGTGTCAAAAATTCAAGATTTCATTGGATTTGAACTAAAGTTGGTACTAAAGTATTCTTCAAGCCGCTGATTATTAATTAGATATCAAAAAGTCAAAATGGCGGATACAATATAGCGACCGAAATTCGTCAGTTTCATCAATTATTTATCAATTATTATAAATAAATCCTTGACTGTGGAACTTCACTGCTAAAAACATTATTTTTTTCATCTCAAATTTGTTAGGTTGACTGCTTCATCGGTATATACTAACGAAATCTTTTTATAATATATAAAGATATTACCGTTGTATTTTATCCTACAACATTTCTTGAGTTTGACCAACTTCTTTCTTAATATAATTTTAATCAGGTTCGAAGGACGCCGCGTCAGATTAGGCTCGACGCTTGAAATAGACAGTGACCTTCAAAACGTAAAAAATTCAAACATTGATAAGGTTTTCATCTGTATTTAATCTTCATTTGTCCTCAGTAGAAAACCCGTGCACGAAAAATATCTGTTCTTATCAAAGTTTTATTGCAGGCATGAAAGTCGGTCACGTACACTCAGAGAAACGTTACTGGTTTTTATGAAAATGTTTCCTCAGCTTCGTTTAAGAGAAATAAAAATTTGTTTCATTTAAGATGACGAAGTTTTCTCCTTGTTTGAATCAAAGAAAGGATTTGCTTGATATTATTTGATCAATTTAAAATAATATTTTTCATTTGATTCAAATAGAGTACTGGCTTAAGTTCGAGAAATAATTAATATTAATCTCTTTATCTTACAGCAGAAAAATTACTCCTTCAAATCAAATAAGAGTTTTGTTTTAATGCACTCTTTAAATCTAAATTAGTGAAATTCTACTAATACCAATAATAAAAGTGTGCCACTTAAAATTTATAGAAAATTACTGATTTGATATTGGAAAAATACTCTCAGAATATATAAGTTTATTTAGGGCTGTATGTTATAGCTAAATGAAGATTATAGAAATGGGAAACTTGACAAATAGAAAAGTTTAATAAAAGAACGTGGTTGTCTAGTATTTTAAGCTCTATTGAAATAATAAGAATTGAGGATGCAATATTGTCAGACTTGTAAGTAGGCTATGCCATCTCCACCAAAATAACGTATTTACAAGTTATTGCTTCCAAATGGGGAAAAAAAAAATTTATACACACATAATCTATATTTCACCTTACTTTATTTTCGTTAAAAAGAGTCGCTTCAGTCTCTATGCGCACTCACAAAAACGTCACGAAATTCGATTGAACCTAACAGCACGCACCTTTCAAACGTCACGTGCAGTATATCAATCGGAAACAATTCGAGGGTCAAAAATGCGTACGGATTAATCTTTACACGGAAAAAATTTGTTCGTTAAAAAATCGAGGCTAGAAAAACTGTTGAAATTGAATAATTTATATAATTAAAATTAATCATTAACTTCTAATTTTAGCATCAGTTGAAGTAAAATTGAAATCGCATCTATACTCAAATTACTGTGTCATAAATTTGAATGAAATTTCAAGTTATTTCAATTTTTTAACACTCAGTATTGCTACAAACAATAAATAATGAAGATTGAATTACTTACAATCAGAATAGTCTTAAGGATTGCCCTTGTATGGAACATGGCAAACGAAATTGATTCCCTACTATCTAACTTACATAGGGATGGTACGGACTTGGAAAAATCGATTTGAATCATTCTTGCATAAAATGTAAGTCTCATTTTTACAGAAATAAGCCCCAATCTGTGTGGAAAAATGGATTGGGACTCCGAGGGGGCCCTCATGGATTGCCTTCAGGTCATGAGGGGCCCATAGGGGCAATCCAGACGTGGCCCATCATAAAAAGGACATGCTTATCCGTAAGGATCCAACATTGGCTTCTCTCATGGTTGCCCTCAAGGGGCCTTCGCGGACCCCTCGCAGTTACCCTGACGGTAAATTTTGTATTCTTAAAAATACCTTTAATAATTGTCTCCTCAAAATTTTCAAGCATATAATGTGTATAAAAAATTTAGAAATAAGAAAGAAATTGGAAAATATTAGAACCTCCACCAGGACTTGAACTCCTGACCATTATTTTATCACACTTCCGTTTTCCCTTTTGACCAATTTACCACATTGTTTATAAATTTTTTTCCGACAGACACTTGCACGCGCATCATCATTTGTTGGAATTATCTTTATTTTCCATAACTGCACATTGAAATTAGACATTATTACTATTTGACACAAAAGACAATTTATTGCAACAACAAAATCGTTTGATTTTTGTAAACTGAGGTTTGAGAGCAACAAGCAGGGCCCTCCTGTCGGGCCCTCGTGCGTTTTTCCTCATGGATTGTTCACATGGGACCCTGACGGGGGCCTTAGTTAAACGAAGATAATTTTTATAAAACGCGAAACTCAGTTTCCCAAAAATTTCCTGTGTATACATTTATGATTTCTCAGATTTATCAACGTTTTTTTGGATCCATTCCTACCAGCAGAAAATCTTTAAATACCTGAAAAAATACCTTCGCTATTCCTCTGAATTTTGAGATTATTTTTTGAGAATAGGAGCTTATTAAACATAAATTGTCGCCTTGAGAACGTTGACTAAATTGCTGTGAAAATTTGGAGAGATAGTTAAGACCTCCAAGAACATGAAAAGATTAACATACACGAAAATAATAAAACTATGAAAATAAGAATTTTTTGAAGCACATTTTGCTAACGCGCAAGTTGAAGGTGTTCATCAATTGATAACAAATTAAGAATTTAAGGTTACTTATATTCTCTAGGCTGCATTCTCATCTAAATTAAAACTGGTTTTGAAATAACAGTGAAGAAAAGTGTGAAATTTGTGATTATTTGACACTTAGCATTGAATATTCTTTGCGAAGAAATATGAAATAATGTAAGATAAGATAGATTAAGTTTGTGATGAACTCTTGTTCTTCCAATCTGAAGCAATGGCTTGTGAATACATTATGTCGGTGGAGGTGACGTCGCCTATTTACATAAGTTTGATTGCCTTTTTATTGTTTCAAAAAGTTGGAAATGTTGCATTTTGGCCGCCATATTGAATCCACTATTTTGAACTTGTAACTTTTTATGTCAAATTCAAAATCAGCTACCTCAAAACCCCTCTTTATACTAAGATTGAAATAGAATATTCAAAAATTCAACGATTTTAACCGCCAGATTAGATCTGCTATTTTGAATTTGTTACTATTGACATCAAATTCGAAATCAGTGACCTCAAAAATCCTCTTATACCAACTTTCAGATTTGTAAAAATTTAACAATCTTGGCTGCTATATTGAATCTGCCATTTTGCATTTGTAATAAAAATTTGAAATCAGCGATCTCACAACGCAACTTATACATAAGGCAATTTTTATGCTGATAAAATATGCTACTCGTTCTATTCGTTGAAAATATTAGACTAACAGACACTGTGAAAATATTTTTCTTAGTTTTGCGTGAGCGTCTTTAGATGGCATGGAGGGGAAATCCGTATAAAGCAGTCACCGAAGCAGAAAAGCTTCTCAGTTATCGGTCAAAATGAAACTTGCAATAATCGCCTTCCTCTTTCTTCTCTGTGCGGCTCTTTGCTTTGGAAAAAAAAAGAAATGTAGAAAGGAAGGAGATGAATGTGAGTCCGCGGAGAATTGCTGCTTCTTGCGTGCGTGCCTTTGGGTGAGGATAGGTGACATACATTCGAAAGGTAAAGTTCAAGATCGAGTTTTTTTTTTAGTGCACTCTGAATTCTTATTCCTAAGATCTTTTGACGTCAAATTCTTAATCAGCAACCCCAAAACCCTCCTTACACCAAGTTGAAGATAAAATATGTAAAAATTGAATAATTCTGGCTGCTATGTTGGATCCTCCTATAACCTCCTATACAAAGTTTGAGATAAAATATTTAGGAATTTAATTATTTTAGCCACTTTATTGGATCCACCACTTTGAATTTGAAACTTTTTGCATTAAATTCAAAACCAGCTATCTCGAAAGCCCTTTTGAACTAAGTTTAATATAAGTATGTGAAAATTTACCAATTTCAGCCGCCATATTGGATACGCCATTTTGAATTTGAACCTTTCAATTTCGACGTAAAATTCTAAATCAACCATCCCAAAAACCCCTTTAGACCAAATTTTGGATAATTATGTAAAAACTTAAAAATTTTGGCTGACATATTGGATCCACCATTTTAAATTCGTAAAATTTAAGAGCATGCTTTCATATTCATTTAGCACTAAATTTGAGATCCAAATGAAAAATACCAAATTTAACAATTATGTTTTTGAACTTGTGAGCTTATTGATTCATCTTGTTTATGAAGAGGGGAACTTTGAACTTGAATGAGTCAAACGCCACTGATTTGTAGTAAATTTTGGCTAATTCAAATGATTCAGATTCGAAGAATTGCAAATCGATCCAAAGTGACTATCAAAGTCAGCTAATTTGACCCTCCGATGAAATCACACTTTAAATGATCTGATCAGTAACTCCCACCAACCGAATCAGTTATTTTGAATGATCTGAACTGTAACTTTCACTAATTTAATAATTCGTTTTGGATGGTCTGATCAGTAGCTTTTACTAATTGAATCAGTTATTTTGATTTATCTGAGCCGTAACTTTCGTTGAGTAAATCAGTCATTTATGGTTGATTTTGATCGTTTATTAAAGTGCAGGAATTTAAGCAGAATTTGAATTCACATCGTAAACTGACTATTGATTGACTGATTCAGTCAGCAATAGGGCGGACTAGGAATGCTAAAATTTATGGATTCGTTTGAGCGAAAAATAATACAAAATTAGAAATTCAAAAGAATATTTTTTGCCTGATTTATAATTTTTGAATATATGTGATAAACATGTTTTTTCGATTGTGGTAAATACACACTTTGTTGGAAGAAGTTGAATATGTCGAACCTGAAATTTTTCCAGCTTGAACCATAGGAACCTGTTCTTATTTTTCTTTCACGGAAAGACAATTTTTTCGTAATGTTTAAAACGTTCCAAAATCGCGAAAAAAATCTAAAATCCCAAAATTGATGAAGCACGAAAATAATATTTTTCTAGTAAAAACATCTTCAATAGAAAAACTGTAGGTATGAAAAATTGATCATAATTTTTTAGCCAAAAGGACATTTTGCTTGAACTTTAAAAAATATGAGTTTTAAAATAAAATGAAAAAAACAGAAGATACTAACCAATTTCAATTTTTTTTTTGCTTTATTCGGATGCTAACCCACAAATTCTTTCCCTTAGCTCAGTCAAATGTTGAGTGATTTAAATATAAAGTGTATAAAATGTATTCAAACATAGAAAATCCTGCCTGATGCTAGTGTTATCCATTATTTGTTCATAAATATTATGAAAAGGAGGAAATTTCATCTACAATTGAAATTATGTTAGTTGATAGTAAATTCACTAATTCTATGTGTTTTTGAGGAAATATTAATAAACAGAGCAAAGTGGGTAGTACAAACATGAAAAATTATGCTTTTTTGTCATTTTTCAACTTCAACAACAAATGAGTTGACTTTTTATATGAAATCAACCTCAATAGATTCCTAAGAAATTTAATCAGCTTCGATTTGAAGAAAGAAACTCTTGAATCGGTTAAGAAATCCGACCTCTGGAACTTTTTGAACCAAAAATTCATTCAAAAATGACTTTTTGAATCAGTGAATATGACTCACTAATAAGATCAGTAATTTTGAATGGGCTGATCAGTATCTTTCCCTAACCGAATCAGTAATTTTCAATTATCTATTCCGTAACTTTCATTGATTAAATAAGTTATTTTGAATGACTGACTGATTCAGTCAGCAATATTGACTTATTCATCTGTTAAACTGAATGTTTCGTCAGTAGAAGTAACTGATTTTTCGGTCAGAGCATGCATGATGGATTCAATCAGACAAATTTGGGCTGATTCAAATTCAAGTATATGGTTTAGAAAGTAGAATTATTTATTTAGAAAAATAATTTCAGATTCGTTTTAGTTTTTAACTCAATAGTTTTCGAACTACAGAAAACTTTGACTTTTGAGAGTCGTTAAACAAGTAAATGATATTCATGAACTTTGAATTTTTACTCAAATTTGTATTACTTTTCAAAAAAAATCCGATATCATTTGTTAATCTTATAAACAAATTATATAAACAAATAAGCAGTGTCGGAATTCATGAGGATAAATGTATCGTTTCTTCTCCTAATACTTATCAAGTTATGTTACCAGTCACATTTAGTAATATAAATTTGTAATTCCACATTTTAAAATAATTTTATAAACAAGTGCACAATTTCGGCGCTTATAAAAAGAAAGAAATAGTTTTTCTTTCTCCTCATTCCCCTCGAATTATGTTGCCATTGATGTTTAACAATTAAAACTTTTCTTTCGGTATTATTAGTTACTTTGGTAAACAAATGCACAGTGTCGGCATTTATGAGTAAAAAAAATTGTTTTCCTCCTGATATCCCTCAGATTATGTTGCTAAGGATGCTTGGTAATAAAATTTGTCATTTCATATATTTTTTTTTTAAATTTGATAAACAAACGCACCGTGTCGACAATCACGAAGAAAAAGAAATTATTTTTTTGTCTTCATTTCCGTATAATCATGTTGGTAGTGATTGTGAGTACTGAGAATTAATAATTTTGCTTCCTCATAGATGGAGGTTTGTAATGACCAAAATTTTCAAATCTACTTATTTGCCACACTTCAATACAATTCGAATCCAGTAACTCGAAAATGCATATTTTTTATATGATGTGTATGTAACTTTTCTCTATCTACCATATCTGAAAAAGTGAAAAGCCAATAGTCATGAAATTTGGACGAATGTTAGCTGCAATTCATTTCCAGGTCTGTTAGGATTTTGAGCTTGATCGGCCAATTGGAAGAGGTTTTTTTTGCGGTTGGGGATTTGAAAAAAAAAAAAATTACTAATAAGAGAAAAGCTTTTTTGATATTCGAAATACAACGATACTATATCTGATGTATTTGTTCGTGTCTTCGAAACGCATTGATCGACCTATTGTGAAACCTTTTATGACGCACTAGTACGGATTTATGAAGTTTCAAAAAATGGTGTGTTCTGCTTATATGAAAAAAACTTTTCTGATTTTATAAATACTACAGCCGTATATCTGATATATTTTTTCATGTCCTCGAGACGCATCGAATGACCTACTCGTATTGAAGAACCTTCCGTGTCCTCTTACGATCTAGCAATACCTATTTATAATTTTTTAAAATATATTGTTTATCTTGTTCATGTGAGGGAAACTTTTTTTAAATATTATGAATACAACTGTACTGTGATGTATTTGTTTACGTTTTCGAGACGCATTGATTGACCTCCTGACGAACTTTCGATTACCTTTCATGATTTTTTTTAATTTAGAATATAAAACTACCGTAAGTTAAAAAGTTGTTCGTTATATTAGCACACACTGATTGAACTTTTGATGGTCTTTCTGATTTTCTGAAAATAAGATTTTCGGTAAGACAGAAACATAAGCTTAAAAAATTTCCAAATAGTCTATTTTTCTTTTGTTAGAGGAAAACATCCCTCTATGAGGAAGCAAATATCTCATAAAATAAACGCAATAAATACACCCATGGTGAATACACTCAAAGTACTTCGCAGCGGTATATTTGTCTTCATTTTACAAATCAATTATATAAACAAATGCACAGTGTTGGCATCTATGGGTACAAAAAATTGTGTTTTTTTTTTAATTGTCATTAAATTATGTTGGCAGTGATGTTGAGTGATCAAGTTTTATCATCTGATTTTATTGCTTAGTTTTTAAACAAATTATATCACCAAAGTTATCTCTGAATTTACATCTTCTGCTGACAAACAAAGATCGCTAAAAATCTGTAGCGAAACAATTTAAAGACAATAAGAAAGTAATACAGTTTGTTATACATTTGAAGAAATAACTTGGAAATGGAAAGCATACGAATATAAATTTTCTAAAACTTGCCCATAAAATATTAATAGATATTCAGGGCCGAATTCATTTCAATTTTTTTTTGGTGAAAAGTATAAGTATTCGAATTTAAAAAATTGAAAACGCGTTTTATCATAAAATGGTCAAAATTTTTGTTCAAAGTGAGATTCTCTTGATTTTTTTTAGTTTCATTCTTATGTAAAGGGTATATTTCATGTGTAATCTACCCTGTACCCACGTCTCGGAGAGAAGAGATAATTTTTTTGTCCGAAAAACGAAAATTCACGTTTTTTGACAAAACGACACATGGTGAAGAAAAGTAAAAAAAAAGATTTATTTGGCTAAAAAGTTCTAGAAAAATGTATTTTGGCACTTCTTTCTGTCTCGCTTTATTTTTGAGATTTTTGCAAAATACGTATAAAATCATTTGAAATTTTTTTTTTTGACAATACAATTTTATGGTGTCATAATGAACAAAGAAGAACGTAATTTTACAGTTTCAACAACTTTTACATCAAACTTTTTCTTTGAAGTTGGTATATTTCAAATAATCGATAAGCTCAATTTTTTCTTGCTTACTTCATTTTTTTCCATCAACACCTTGTTAAAACCGTTAAAGTTTTTCCTTTTTCATTTTTCCTGACACCATGAAATTGTATTCTTGAGAAAAAAATAAATCTCGAGGATTTTATACAGTTTTTCGCAAAAATCTCGAAAATAACGTGAGGTAGCAAAAAGTGTCAAGAAACATTCTTCTTGAACTTTTTTAGAGAAACAATTTTGCTCCCTAGATTTTTTTCGTATCTTGTGTCCCTTTGGAAAAAACGTGAATTTTCGTTTTTCAGACAAAAAAACTTCTCTCTTCTCTCCAAGGCATGGACACAGGGCAGACTATCACAGAATATACTCTTTGTATTAGGACAAAACTAGACAAAAATTGAAGGAGAGAAAAGCTAGGGTTTCGAGTGAATTCACTCTAAATATTTTCAGAAAAACCGTCGCTATTTTGTCAATTTTTGACTTTTCAAAAATTTTCCAACGGATTTCGAAGGAGGACGAAGAATTCTATTAGTAACAAGAAGAAAGATGAATATCTAAATTGGCTTTTAAAATATCACACTTTAAACACAAATGTTGACCATTTTATGATAAATCGCTTTTCCAATTTTTATGATTTCAAATACTCAAAATATTGTCAAAGTTTTTGTTTTCGTTAAATCGGTAGGATACGTGTCGTCTTATTCCTTTTAAAAAACAACATGTTCAAATGGCAAATGATTCTGCAACTTAAGCATGGACTGCCTGCCCGATTAAAAATGAATTCGGTCTCCATTATTATGACGCATTTTATTGAATTTTTGATATTTAATAATCAAACATGTATAATTATAAATTTCAGAAGCAAGAAAAGTGTGCCAGCCTCCATAACGTGATTGGTGCGATCGCATAAAATGTACAGGCATTTGTTACACTGTATTGAGTAGCTTTCTACAGCGAATATATGTTGTGAAAAATAAATAATTACAAAATTCAAACAACCAATTTGATTTTACAACACCCCATGATATTATGATATATATATATATATATATATATATATATATAAAATTGGTCAAACAACCACCGCAGGGTCCTCATGGGAGCGACTGCCATCCGAAAATAACACAGGTTTCCAGTAAAACCGGGGTAATTGACACTCATGGCCACGTCTCACGACCGTGAGATGGATGATCATAAGGCACGACGAAATTATGACGACAGGCCGGCGAAACCGTTGTGTGTCTTGGGGATACGAAGCTACCCAAGAATGCCAAGATTGCTCTCCGCATCCATCTTGAGAGTGCTTTGGCATGTTTTTGGCACACGCTTCGAGGACAATAGTTCGAAGACAATAATTTTAACTAAATATCCTGGGTATATATGTGGCAGCTTCCGTATAACGTCTTGGTACTTCTCTATTTTTTCCTTCCCCTTGACTGTGATGTTGCTGTCAGCAGGAGTCGAGAGTTCGACCACGAACATAGTTCGTTTCTCAGAGTCAAGGAGTATGATGTCAGGTCTCGAGTGTTTAATACGAACTACTGGATCGAATTTGTAGTTCGAGTAAATTTTGCACTTCTCCTTCTCGACAATAGACTCTATCTCTCTGGGAGCGTTCGGCAGGACAGGGTCGCGTATAAAACCATAAGAGAGACAAAGATGATAATGAAGCCTTAGGGCCACCTTGTGTCTGTGGAGATACGTCGATCCCGCGTGAGTGTTGGTTGGACAAGTCGCCTTTCTTCGGTAGGAGTACAGTGCGTCCCAACACCAGCCACTGCGGAATGGGGGTCTCCGACTTTCAATATGAAGTGAAGATCTGCGCCAGATGTTGGTGTGTAGAAGTAAACATTTTCCACTGGAAGTTCTTGATACCATCTGGTCCGACAGCGGAGAAGTTCTTCGTGCCCCTCAGTGCTTTTTTCACCTCGATGGCAGTGATTGGTGGGCATTGCTCCTCGGACGTTATAAGGTTGTTGTATAGCTTCTTGAAGCGCATGATGTTCTCAGTGTCTGAATGATATGGGTGTTGAACTTCGTAAATCTCTCTTCAAAAAGTCTCTACCTTCTCGGACTTGGGCGGATTTTTGACAGGAATGGGGGGGGGGGGGCTGAAAAGGCGCGATGGGTCAGCGAGAAACTGTGCTAGTGAATCCTCAATTCGTAAGCGAACTTTTAGATCCTCACCGAAAGAGGCTCATCAGATATTATGTGTAGTCAATCTCACACTGAAAATAGGACGCGTTCTGTCTAGTCCAGACGATCTTCTTCTTCAGCTGATGCAAGCGCCTCTTGGTCTTTTGATCTGTCGTCGGCTTTACTCTTCGATTTAAATCGGCAAAAGCTCTCGTCGCATCATAAACTGAACAAGTGATGGTCCAGAGTACGAAATCTTCCAAAAAATCCTCACAAAGGGCGGCATCCATTTCAGCCAGATCTCCGAACTTAGTAGGATCCTGGATATTAATGTCTCTCCTTAATAATGCTGGCATCGTAGCAATCCAGCAAGGCATCCTTGAGTCAATCCGCCCACCTAAGACGTCGATCGTCTCGCGGATTCGTCATCATCATCATCATCATTTCATCCAAATTGTCTTCAGACTTCAAACTCTAGGGCGATCGGCCCTGTTTGTTGACTCATTGTCGGGTGCTCTGCGTGTTCGATCATTTTGAACCGCATTTGCAACTAAGTTTGTTGTTGGCATAGTTGTTCCTACGAGTAGCAAGGATAAGGGTCCGTCCACCCTTTCATCGTCCCGCATGCAAGGGTAAGGCCGCATACTCTACTATAGGAGGTCGCGCGGTATCCCAGATACGCCGTAAAAGACCCCTTCACCCAGTGCCATTCAGCTTTTATCACGGTCGTTCACTTAGTGAAAATATCAACTGATTCTTCAGTAATTAATGTTACTAATCAATTAGACAGTCAGATTTCGCCAATTGAGATTTAGAGGGAAAACTATAAATAATTTGAAAAAAATTATTGCCGTTTTCACAATTTAAAGTTTAAGTTATAAAAAAACCGTTTTCTTTAAGAACCACTGTCTTTTTTGATGGGCTGTTGTTCCTAATGAAAACAACTTTAAAAAAATTCCGTTTCCAGTAACGATAGAAGTCACACTGTGTTTTTCGAGTACCATCATTTTTTGGCTGGTGAGAAGGTTGAGTGAGTACGGTGAGGGTGTGGTAAGTAAGGTGGTCTGGGATGAAAGTATAAGTGTGATCGAAGGGAGTGGTGCAAAAGGATGAAAGAGGAAGAGCGAGTACACGGAAAACGAAATTTTTTAAGATCAAGTAAATTGTGTTTGGTTCAAGTCAGTTATGGGTACGAATGAAGATATTAGAATATGGAATTGGTGCAAGGAAGTAAGTACTTGGTACTGTATGCTTGGAACAAGTGCATATTTGCTTGATTTGAGAAAATGTATTCTCAGATGGAATGGTAAATTTTCTTAACTTGAAAGTCAATAGCATAACTGATATTAACATATATTTGAATTTAGAATATAGTTTACTTCCAAATAATGAATAGAGATGCTTGAATGAAATTTATATTTATTGGTCTGAAGTGAAAAGATATTTTGAAACAAGTGATATTCTTCTCACTTTTTATTTCATATTCTGTAAGAGGAAGTTTCGTCTCATTTTTCGCTGAAGAATCTCACTTCACAGAGTTCCCATAAGGGAAGTTTAAGAAATCTTGTACTAAGTAATCACATATATTATGAAGTGAAACCTCTTTCTTGAATATAATATATCAAATTGTAATTGTATTAGGAATAAAATACATATATTATAAGAGTGTAGATTTTATTGTTGTTGTAGTATCTAATACATCTTTGAAAGAGAATTTAGAAAACATATATAAATAGTATTTGAAAAGTGTTTGAAACACTAAAACTTCAGCTTATATCTAACATCAACACAATTTTTTTTCAAACTATCGAATTTCAATGGAGGAAGTTTATTTTGAGAATTTTTTGGGCCAAAATGAAAATATTATAGTCTTTCACTCAGAATTTTGTATAGTAAAGAATTTCTTAACAATAATTAATGTATGTGAAATTCGACCTAAGTCGTAACGCAATGTTCCTTCAGGAACATCACGCATGACATCTGAAAAAGCATTCATGATTACATGATAGCTCGGAATAGAATTGAACACGCACCCTTCTCCCATACCATATGAACCCGTTTTTACATGTTCATCATAGTTTTTTACTGCACGTTAAATTGACTCATTTCCTTTGCATAATGTTTGCATGGCATGTTTTTCTGCAAAACAAATTCTGCAATAATAATTTAAATTAAAACTTTTTGAAAATCCTAAAATCTTGTTTAAGCATTTATTATCATCAGTGACAATGAATCGTACGAAATAACTGTACCTTTGAAATTTGGTATATTCATCGTGATCCCCTAAATTTCTAATTCTTTCAAATGATCTTTCATTTCGGCGAATGTTATGCGATTTTCCATTTTTTCATGGTCAGTAGTGATGAAATTGAGTGAGAAAAATGTTTTCAAGTTGACTGCCATATTTCGGGGCAACGTCAAGAAGAGCTTTTCCGCAATTTCTTTGAATTACTCTCCTTGTGTAACGGACTGCATCAAAGGACTATTTTTAATTTTATTCCTGTAATTGATAAATGTTTCGAAAACATTTGATAACTCTAAAAACTTTTTTAAAAGCATGCTTTGAAGGTATTACTGCCTTATTTCTTTCAGTTTCATTGATATCTTTTCGTATATTATAGACTGTTCTTGATTCAAGGGAAGTAGTGAAGCCAACAATTGTTGGTGGTATATGTGTTCCAAATTCCTTAAAATAGTCCAATGATTAGTTTACCATTCCATGATTTTTTAAAAGCGTTTTCAAAACTTCAAAACATGACAATAAAATGAGACGATGAGTGAGGATCGTTGATTCTCTGGCTTTTATTTTTGAAAGGTCCACGTAGAGTCAAAAATTTTTTTAAAATCATTCCTTATTTCCCAAACAGGATTTCGCGGTAATGAGGGAATTACGTGTTACTTCGAAGTTTTGGAGGCTGATGTAAAAAATACTTCATTTGCGTATTCTGCACAACTTATGCTCGAAGCGAACTACTCAACTTGCTCTATAGATTTAGTAAACACCAACGGAACCGATGGGTGGTCAGTTTTTATGGTATCTGTCGATGTTTCATCAAAAATAGGTTTTTGAGGTAATAAGTGAGATGTTGGACTTAAAAACCCGAGTTGTTGCAACGCAACTTCTATTATCGTTTTTCAGGTGTATAAGAAATCCGTGAGAGTTGGTGGAGACTCGATTACACTTGAGTTGCTTCAAACATAGGACACACATATACATTTTTCACGCATTTTCCTTCAATTCTTGCAGTAATTCTAAGACGTAAGATCTTTGAGTATCGTACGGAGTTTCGGAATTTTATAAAACAGGTTGTATAAAATACCATATGTGGTCGCTTTCTGGTGGATACTTGGCGTTGAACACATGGAAGCATTTTAAAAGTACACCAATTGCTTCCAGAACAGAAGAAAGTGATACATAATCTTGTCGATGCAGGCGAGATAAACGCTAGATTCTTCCAAAGACGGACCAATGACAATGATGAAAGGATGCAAATTCAGCCCCTTTCTTCGCATCTGCTCTTCTCGTTTCAACCGCTGCCCAGTTGCATCGCCAAGAATCTGAAATTGATGAATTTGTGTTGAAGAATATAAATGAAGAAAATTGTATTTTTAATGCAATATTCACACCCGAGTAATGGTAATACTCTCGAATTATAAATGTTTAAATTCCATCTTAAGTTGGCTGGAAATTTTATGTTTTTATTCGTGAGTATAGTAAAATATATTGAAGCTCAAATTCTTTATACATACTTTCGCGTGTACAACAAAACTTTCCGTTGCTTCAACATGTGTTACAAAACTATCGCAGAATAACAAAAGGCAGAGTTGATCCTTAAAAACAAATAAACATTTGAAGAAATTCAATCAATATTTTTTACTGCGAACGAAAATCACATAGAAATGGTTCATGCGGTCCTGATTGTTGACATTGGAGTCGGTCGGCTATATGTCCAAAACCATTTTAGGCAAGAACCAAAGTCGGACCTACATTGGAATTTCATTGTAAGTATAAATCTTAAACTTTAGATGAGATCTTTGAATTTGTTTTGCGCTTTCTATATTCAGCAGTAACTTTCCAGTGCATCAAAACCATTTTCCATGGAGCAGTATGTGTTTTCAACCAATCTACACTACATTTAATACTGATTCACAAAAAAATATTATCACATCAAAATCTTCGTATAAAAATGTTATTGGTAATTGCCAAGGAGTTGACCGCTTTGAGTCCCAGTCATTTTCCACTTTTCCCTTAAATAGTAATTTTTTAATAAAATTATCTCAGTAAAGTACTTATATCAAAGCACAATTTAGTAAAGTTTGAAAACTTTAGACGACTTCATTTAGAAGTTACAAATAAAAAAGTACTCGAAATGTCCTGTCACACACCTGTGCCAAACTACAAATTTAATATAAAAAATTTCTAGATAATATTAACACCATTTTTTAAAGATTTGAGATTCACAGATATCGTTTACATTGAGTTGATAAAGATAAAAATCAATAGTCAAGTTCAATATCTTCGAGGTGAGGATTTTAAAATTGACTTCAAATTCTGTCCCATGAGTTTTTGGTCTGGTCACGCTGCATTACAATTTTAAGATAGAACTCGGAAATAAACTTACAAACTATTCATGATGCAGGCTAAAATTGTTTATTTTATACTCATGGAAATTTAAGTATAGTTAAAAATCAATTTATCAACGTTGATTCCAAATAGCCATAAATAATTATCACTATTTTTGCGTTATATTTTTTATAAAATGTCCGATAACGCTTCATACTAATTCATCATATTATAACACAATAGTATATTCTGCAACGCTGAATTCAAAATAGCATAAATCGGAAAATATTAATTTTTCCATAATTTTAACATATTTTTGTCTGCTTTGCATATATTTTTCAAAGATTTTTGAAGTTTTTGGTTTTATCATAGATTTTTGTGTACGGAATCAGCTAAAAATATATTTGCGATAACTTTTTGCTTTAATACTCTGCAAAGTGACAACAATTGTTAGTTGTTTCAACATTTTCTTTTAACAAATTCATTTTGTAGCTATTTTCCAATGACTAGCAGTAGACGAGAGGGGTCAAGCCAGTTTTAGTCGATTCCGTAAATCAAAATTAAGCATATTCGTTTAAAAATAGCTCAACTCTAAATCTGTTCATTAAATTTGATTAAACGATTGCCACAAAGCATCTATTTGAAAATAATTGTAATGAAATATTAATTTCTCAAATATTTTATACCAAAACTCCGGACTTCAATGAGCTTAACATTGCCAATGCAGAAAAATTACTTTTGTTCATTAATTTGTTTATCACGTAATGAAAGTTTAAAAATAAATTATCCTCACCTACCGCACATTATTTCTGGATAGTATTAACATAAATATAAGACCTTCTTCGATAAATCTGAAAACGTTGAAAAATAATAGTGCTTCTGAAAAGTTAATAAAATGTCAACTTTGTTGGTACATATAAAATGAACCATACTTTTTCTCAAAAATCCGAATCCTTTTCCAAACCTAAAAAGCTTTAGTCAAAATAAAAAAATGTCTAAATCGAATGTCAAGTGTAGGATAAAAATTGATTTATCCACAGAAACTTTTTTTTCCCCAGGCACATAGTAGTTCAAAATCTTCAAATTCGGAATTTATTGTTCAAAATCGGCTAGAGCTTACAATTCTCAACCGATTTCGATGTTTTTTTATGAATGCTCGGCATTAACCATTTCTATTGTTATAAGCATTGTTATAGACAAATAGTAAATTTTTTGCACCCAATTCACAAATATATATTGTTTTTCTCATGAAATCAATTTCAAATATGTTTAAAATGATTAAATTTACAGATGTTTAAATTCTTAATTTACAGATGTTGAATGTTTCTTATTGTTCGTGAATAAAATTATAAATCAAATCCAAAATTAGTCACTTGCACATGAAAAAAAAATTATTTTTTATACTAAAAAGTATTTCAGACAACTGAATATTAATATTCCATTTAAAAAATGAGTGTTTGACTCTTAATTGTCATTCTTATTAACAAGTCATTACAAACATATTAAGTCTTGCATTTTTTGCATAGATAAACATTGCTTTCTTCATAAAACTAATTGAAATGATGTTCCAAAGTGATGAATAATCACAGAACATTATAAACTTGAAACAATTTTTATTTTCATTAACATATTTTAAACAATTTCTAAAACTAGTGATTTTCCCACAGAAAAAATTATTTCGTCTGCTATATTATATTCTAGATAGCTGAATAGTAATTTCCATTAAGAAAATGTGTCAATAATATTTGAACTCTGCAGAAAACATTTTGTTTTGTTTCTTTGGGAAAGAATTTAAAAATTGTAGAACAATCAATGAAGCCAAGCCTTTTAATTCATTGAGCGGAATTTATCATTAAAAATACAAAGAGTTTCATATTTTATTTAATTAAGGTTATTTAATTCGCTAAGTTAGATTTTGACGTAATTAAACATCGAAATGTGAGATGGCGCAAATCATACTCTGTAGGAAATACTAAAATCATAATTTTCAAAACTAAATTTCTTCTGAATTATTCTTGCTGGAGGGCCTGAAATTTTCACAGAAGATGTATTTTATATTCCATGATAATATATTTCAAATTCAGTTTCCAAAATTTCACTATCTACTTTTTCGGGAGAAAAATGCGATTTTTTACGGTTTTTTTATGGAGACAGGTTTATTTATTCAGTTAACAATGTTTTGACATTCGATTATCACATATTTCTAGAAGTAACAATAATTTTTGGATGGTGGAAGGTGATCAATAAGCGCATTACAGTCAATCTACGAGGGATTCAAAAAGGGCGTTTTGTGGTGAGTAAAGTTGCTCAAGTCGAGAACATCTGAAATAAAGAAAAACCAACGTCATTCTTTAGTTAACAGTTTTTACCTGTGATTGAACGAAACTAGATGTGAAAATATTCATTTTTCACGAAATGGCGGAATTTTAAAGTCAAAAGTCAATTTTTCGCTAAAAAAACGCTCCTTTTTTGACCATAAAAAATTCATAATAAAAAGGAACGATCGTTTAATTCCACGAGTTTTATATCTTAAATGACTGATAAAAATTTGAAATCAACGGCGGAGCCGTTCTTGAGATATCTTACTCACCGACTTTGATAACCTCGTTTCGAGAGAAATGCGTTTAAGTTAAAATAGTTGAAAACATGTAGGAAAAATGCATATATCATCTCAAAATCTTCACTTACATAGACCACTAATTGAAGTCAGAACTTCGTCTTTTCCTTGTGATTTCTGATGAAATTTTCAGAGAATACTTTTGAAATGTTATACTTTTAGAAGTTCGCTCGAGCCAAGAAATAAATTAACACTTATTTTTTTGATCTGAAAAAATTGATATTTAGGTGTTCCACCAACCCCTCAAATTTCAACTCGTATTTCCCATAAGAAACAAGACGTTCTTGTAAATTTGGTAGAATCGTCAATATTAGGCGTAGCGAGTTGTTCCTCAACATTCTTTTTCACAATCAGCCATAGAATAAAAATCAAAAATTACTTTTTGAATTTTACCCTTATTAGTCTGTTTTATAGGGTCCCAGAAACCCCCATAAGTCAAAATTTGGATGTTGCGAGTTTTCGGCACTCTAAATGAAAAGTTGAAAATTTCAGGAAATACCGCTTTGTGCTAAAACGAACCGCCAAATATAACAAGTAGTTCCAAAAACTCGCGAAATCAAATTTTTCACGTATGAGGTTTTTTTGAAATCCTATTCAACCGGTCCTAGGACCCCAACATCCTCATTCGAACCTCAGAACTCGATACGCCTCATATAGTATTGAAGATTTTGTCAAAAATTTACAAAAATGTCTTTTTTTAATGGGAAATACATGTTAAACTTTATGGAGTTTGTGAAAGCCCTAAACATCATTCTTTCTCAAAACAGAAAATACTTGTTTTTTTGTGTTCGAACAAATTTGGGGGGG
>JAUMHM010109349.1:0-21693 GCA_032362435.1 Melikaiella ostensackeni
TAATTTTACAATTGTTGGGGGGAGGTTCCCGTGCATGGTTACCCCCGGGCCCGGACTTGCTCTCGGCGGCCCTGAGTCTTACTATGGACTTTCGTGAAATGTGGTTTCACTGAATGCGGGATTATCAAATTTCATTTATGTTTACTCTCCAATATTTTAGCAAGTGGTCAAAAACTCAGAACGCTTCTTTTTTAGAAACCTTACACTAACTAACGTACAACACCAAGTCCAGAAATAAAATCCCAACCGTTTGCAATATTTTTATGATTGAAAACTCGCTGAGTTTGCTGTATTGAAGCACTGACGGTGAAAAATTACATTTCACGGTTGGGCACTCTCGAAAAAAGAAGCGTACCTTCTGATATCATCGCGAAATTGCTTTTCTGAGTTTCTCAAAATTTTGTCACGAGTGCAGTGTACGTATGTAACTTCAACCACAACAATAATGCAGCTTGCACACTTTCGCAACCTCTCTTAATTCGAATCAGAAGAATTTTATAATGAGAGTCAGTGACATACTACTAGCTAATTGAATCAGTGAAAACTCACTGGGAATCAGTGAATATTCACTGAAATTTTAGTAGTATAATCCTTACTGATTTGGTTCAGTGACACGCTTCTCAATCATTCAGATTTAGAGAGTGAGAAAATCTCAAGTAAGTTTGCATAATATGACACACATTTTACTTTTGATATTCGAACCATGCCCGAAATATCTATCTCATTTTCCTCTGAATCCGTCAGACAGACTGCAATGGAATAATTTAAGACATGAGAATAACAACTGGATTAGGACCATTTTTTGGAAAATTTTGTTTTTAACGATTTCAAGTAATCTAGGACACTATTTTTCGATAAATATTAGGAATATGTAAAAATTATTTCTCTCTTCACTCGAAAAAATGAATTTTTGAAATATGAAAATGACAACTGGATAAGGACCATTTGGCTTTTCCGCCCTCAAATTCAGAAAATTTGTTTTACCAATGTTTTTCACCTCTCTAATACGTTGTAAATAATGGCTAAATACTTCTATAATTTTAAGTAAATTTTCTATTATGTAGTATAGAAATAATTTTATTTTTGGTCTTTATCCAATTGTCATTCTCATATTTTCATAAATTCTTAAATTCCAGTGTGAACATTTTTCGAAATTTTAGCATATCGAAGAACACATATGTTACACATATTGAATAGGCCCGAAAAAGTCCTAACTATATTTTTGTTATTTTTTTTTAAATAAGCAATTTTCAAATTTATTGGATGGAAAACTGGATCAGGCCCATTTTGTTTTTTCTCTCTCTCACACAGAAAAAATTTTTTCCTAATGTTTTCACGTCTTCGAAGTAGAATTCTCAGGGAGAACTTGCTTCCATAATTTGATCAGAATTTTATATTTGAAAACCTATCGCAATTAAATAGTAATGAATAATTACAAATTATTAATGGAATTTTGAGTTATTTTGTTTGAAAATATTAATTTGGCTCTTACAACTTTCCAAGCAAAAGATTCCTCAGGTCTAAAAATTATCGCTTTTTTAAAATAAAAATAAAGAAATGTTTCGTGCAAAGCATTTTGATTTTTTCAAAATACAAGTTACAAGAATTGGTAAACGTACAATAAGAAAAAAAATCTCAGATATTTTTCTCAAACATATTTTGAATTTTTTTCTTCAATTCTTATCTCTCACGGACAAGAATGTTCTCAAAAACAATTTTTGTACATATATCTTGTGCTACTATTTTTTTACTATAGATGAAATTCTACCTTTTTTATTCAACGAATAAAAATGTTTAAAAATCGTTCAAGAGCTTCTCCTCCAATCTAATTAAGATTTTTCATCTTTGGATGCCAAAAAATTAATAGCTGTCAATTTTAAGACGACCAAAAATTATCAATCAATCAGAAACACCCCCCTCAAGTTTCATTAAGAAAGAAAATTTCTTCTGTCTCCGCATCGTAGATATAGTCAAAAAGCACTAAAAGCGACACTTCTTTGTATTTGAGACCAACATTTTTTTATGAAATCTAAGTTATCGGAAGAAATATTTCGGTGCAAGTAAACTCATACCTGTATAGCAATAATGCCACTGAAATATTTGTTGACCCTCCCAAACGACTTTGAAATTTTGAAAAAATCTTCAAAAATCGACTTTTTTGCTATTCTCTTATAGTTATACCAATTTTTTCGACTATTGGACCGTGATATGTGTGATAAATGTAATCGGGAATGTATTTTCAACATATTGCAATAATAATATATTAAAAAGGTTCACATTAAAATAATTTTCATTGACTTTGAATTACAATAGAATATCTAAAAGTGACATATTGTTTTTTGTTTCACGACAAAATTATTTTTGAGCGTCTAAATGTAATTCAAATTCAATAAAAAATAATTTAATGCCAACCTTCTTCATATATTATTGCTGCAATATATTGAAAAACATTCCCGATAACACATATTACACGTTTTATGGTCCAACAGTCAAGAAAATGGATACAACTCTAAGAGAAAAGCGAAAAAGTCGATTCTTAAATGTATATTTCTTTTAATTTCAAGGTCGTTTAGGAAGGTCAAAAAATATTTCAATGGCATCATTGCTATATGGATATGAATTTGATTGCTCCGAACTTTTTCTTCTAGTAACTTAAATCTCATAAAAAATTTGTTGGCATTCAAGTACGAAGAACTGTGTTGCTTGTAATGCTTTTTGGCCCTATCTACGATACGGAGACAGAAGAAATTTTTTTAAATGAAATATTAAGGGAGTGTTTTTGACTCCCAAAGAAACCTTTCATCCCTGTTATAACTACGAATGAAAAAAATTTTTTTTCGATACGCCCTACTACACGTGTACCTACAATTCTACAAGGCACATATATATATAATTATTTCTTGCATATCATTCACAATTGAGGAGTAAGTACTCTTTCAGCCACAAATTGGATAAGTTTAATGCCACCAGATTGTAAAGACAGAAGCGTGAAATTGTTTAACGAACTTGTTTTTCTCAAATATTAGTTGAAAGTATGAGGTCAAATAACCTGTCATTGCGACCTCGTGACCCTACAGCCATAGGGTTCTATCTTGATCTTTATAAATCACTTGATTTCCATTTCTTCCTTATTACTTTATATATAAAACAAGTGAAACTCAAGTAACATTCATAATTCGGGATAGAGCCTTATGGTTTTTAGGGTCACAACCCATCAAAAAATTATTTTGTTGAAAAAAAGAACATAAATACGAGAAGCACACAAATACGACTCTTGTAAAACACATCAATACAATAGCGAAACAAACCACCCCTTTTAGAACAATAAATATATTTCATGATCACTTTTCAACTAATCAGGGTGTTCTACAGCCAACTGCGTGAAATACAAATTTTCGGAGTCATAAATGAAATGATACTATTCGAAATGCTTAAAATACTTGCATTAAGAAAAGCTGCAAGGAGCTCAAGAATAAATTTCTTGCTAATGAAAAGGGGGCGTTTTTATATTCTCTGTGGGTGCTTTTTCAACTTTCCCGTACTTTTCATCTTCTTAACTTTTCTGTTGACTACTCACGATTTTCAGAAAAAAAAAAATTCTTAACGTATCATATGAGGAAATGTTTATTACTCACGTTTAGGGATGGTTTTTTTCTCATAAGGGTTCTATAGTATTTACGATCCATGTAGTATATGACATTTACAAATATTTCTTGACATATCCTCAAATGTATTTTATATAAAGTTTGTACATAAAATAAGAAATCTATCATTAAAACTTTGATCTGGATCGTTTTTGGCCCACCAGAAAGTTGAGAAACTACCGGGATCTCAACTTTTACAGTAATCCAACTTTTCACGCGTGAGAGAAAATATAAATTTTTACGTTCTGTATTGGGTGGTTTAACATCGAATGTTCCTATTCCATCATATATACTTAATATTACTTCGTTTGACAATACCGAATCTCGAAAATATATATAATCATCATTCATATTGCAGATTAATATGCTATATCTACAGCACTTTGAAATAGAACATTTCGATAAAAAAGTTGGTGTCGAACTGTAACGTTCGGATCCAACCGAGTGCAGCTGATATGCCAACCGCCTCAGCGGAACGAGTAACTGGTATGCCAGTAGTCTCGTAAAATGGAGGAAGGAGGAAATGAAAGTAAAGATACAAGAGTTAAGTATATATAGTCAGTTTTTGATGTGTATACATCTTAGACTTCGATATGGGGAGTCGCGCCTGAGTCGAGTGAAACCATGGCTCGAAAGTGTAATGCAAGCTGTCTCCACAACGTCGATGCAGCATCAACGTGATTCGCACTGTGTCGAAACTATGTCGATTTATGAAGTCCTAATGTGGAGAGACCTTCAAAGCTCTAACACACGCGTTGTGTCGTGTGTCTTGCGTAGGCTGGACCATTTGATGGGGCCGCGAGTCAGAAACTCTGGCGTGTTACCCCTGGTCAGGGTTCACGTGGGCTTCGTTTCTCGGCGACGGTCCAGACCAACGGTCAAGCTCAGTAGTACAAGATAATATCTGAAGAATGATAATACAGGTAGTCAGGATATTTTGAGTAGTACTGCTGACAGATAGACCGGAAATCCATTATACCTATCCTATTTTTCCTCAATGACACTGAGACAATGGACTCTTTTATTAGAATTGTTCACTCTGATAGCGGAGCAACCATTGGATCACAATCAGTGTTAACCTAGTAAATTAAACCTCTATTAATATAATTTTCTGATGATTCTTCTAGGATGAAGCTGGCAGGTTCTGCGCGTCGAGGACGACGTAAAAATTTGGAAAACCTTTTTCTGCCAAATAACACAAAATGAGAGTGGGAGAATTTAAAAAATCCACATTTCTGTTTTTTGGACCATTCTAGGCAGCATTCTACTTCAAACCACGCAAAATAAAATTCTCCACGCATAGTGGGAGAAATTTAGAAATGCCGGCCAAAAATACAATTATCGCATTTTGTTTCTTCTCAAAAACGACAATGCAAACCTTTTGCCTAATGGTACGACTTATTTGAAGCTCATTTACACTGATGGGTTTTTGAAAGTTTGATTGCATTTTAGCGTATTATAAGAATCGTTTTTTTTCTGCAATTTTCGTACTTAATTTTCGAATAAGTTAAAAATACTCTCAAATAAAGAAGAAAGATTTGAATCCTTTTTATCATCAAGATTATGTTCACATAGAATGCTTCCAAATAATCAATGAAGCTGATATATGTAAGAAATACAATCTCACTGAAAACCCCCGAGCTTTTCTTTTTCCAGCGTTTCAATCCACGCGAAAATAAGATTTACTTGCCGCATATCCATTAACCGATGATTTTTATCGATCGACGGATAAACATAGCTGGGGTCACAAACATGTTCGTCCTAGACTTTTCATAATGAAATTAAGATCTACAATACATACCTTCATGGTATACCGTCTAATTTGTAATAAAATCTGTAGGTTTTTCTGATTTTTATATACACTTTGTCCCCAAAATGTGATTTTGTCCCACTTTGTGCAACGAAAAAATTTCCGAAATAGAAAGTTGCTAGGTATAACCTCTTTCACGTTATGAAATTCCCGAATATGAGAACTAAAAGACTTTTTAGTTGGACAAAATAGGAGAAACCACTCTACAGTAAATTACTCTTTACCAAAACAATTTTTTAAATTGTTTGTAAAGTTAAATTTTACAACGTCAGGAATTTTCTAGTATCAGAAATTTAAGACTGTCGAATATTTTATAATCTTAAAGAGAGCTGCGTATTCTCGCGCTTTATTTGAAATTTCCATTGCCACGTATGTGTTATCTCGATAAGACTATGGAAATCTCAAATAGAGAGAGGGCATAGATAAGATGTCAATGTCAATTTCAAACTGAGAGAAAGCATTGGACTAAAAATAAATCGAAATTACACGCGCTTATTGTTACATCAGCAATTCAGGTAGCAATAGTGTTCTGAAAAAGTTTTGAGATTTAGAAGCGTTCTAATTTCTAATCATAAAAATTTCATTGATATATTTTCCAATTCGTTTTCAACGTATTCAATAATATACATCAATTAATATTAATTAGGGAGTGTTCTTTAATTACATAAGACTTTTTTTTGGGGAGAGGGGGCCTGGAGAATCTGACTATTCCTTACTGGGGTGGAAGAGGATCCAAAGTCCAAACCATTTCTTACGTAAGTTCTCTCTTCCTGATTATTTTTTAAAATATGCTAATTGAAACCACTTTTGTCTGTGAAAAATTACTTTTTGCAATATTACGTACATGATATCACTATTTCTTCTATTCATTTTTTATTATGTAATATTTCATATTACATACGTCCGATAAACATAGAGTCGAGGAGTTAACCATTCTTGATGTCTGGTGTACACCTTTCATGAATTCTCGTGAAATCCCTGGAAATATTTGAAATCCCGTGAATTGTTCTGGAATTCCTGTAAATCTCACAAAATTTATTTAATCATATGAAAATTTCTTGAAATTCTATAAAAATTGTGGAAATGCCTTGAAATTCATTGAGTTTCCGTGTTGTTCAAGATTTCAAGAGAAACTTCCTTACTCACGCGGTCGCAGGTGACACTCGGCTGGTGCACGGCCCTGGATATCTTTTTTTCCACCTGAAAGTCCACTAGACCAGTGTACTTAGGTGAGACGAGCGGAGACTTAGTACCGTTCCACCCACGCCTCGGTAAACTGACAAGTGGGATGACCTACTTGTTTACATGCTAGTTCAACGTTTGGACACTACGACTCGAAAATCATGGAAGGACAGCTCAGGAGCTTCGACTACACAGCCGAAGTACGAAGCCCTACATATTTCTTTGGTGAGAAAAGTGACTACCTTCGAAGCTGTTGAGAATTCGGAACTTGGCACCACCAACACGTCCAAGGTATCATCAGGCAACAACAAGAGTAGTAAAAAGGGAACCTCCACACATGCTCCCAATGCCGTCTTAAAGAAAGGCATTTGTTACTTTTGCTCTGGTGAGCATATGGGTTATGCTTGTCCTAATTTTCGTTCGAAAACTGGCAAGGAGCGGAAAGACATGGTGAGACAGAATAAGTTGTGTTTCAACTGTCTAGGTAAGCATATGCTTAATACATGTAGTTCTACCAAACGTTGTCAGCATTGTAATGGGATGCATCATACAATGATACATTCCACCTTACCTGAAACATATTTCGAATTCAAACCACCTGAACAATCATTAGCTCTTCCTGCTTCTACGAATAAATCTCCTATCTCCACACTCAATCCAAATAGCTCAATTTTTACAAATTTGGGTGAAAACTCTGCAGCTGGAGACATTTCACATTCATCACGAACTACTATGTGACTAAGCGGGACGGTCTTTCTGGCCTCGGCTCTCATCAAAACTGAAGGATCAGATGGAGGACTTCATCTAACCAGAATTCTACTCGACCAAGGAGCTCAGGCTTCTTTTATATCAGAATCCCTGGTACATCGACTTAGGCTACCACGTCAATCAGCAGTCATCACTGTTTTGAGCGTTGGAAGTCAACGATCTAGACACACGAGAGGTATTGTTACCATAAGGGAATGCTCTCGTATCAATCCTGAAATCAAGTTTTTAGTCCAAACCGTAGTTATGACTAGGCTCACATCTTATATTCCTCCTGATGGTCTCGTCATTGAGGATTGGCATCATTTAAAAAGGTTGAATTTGGCAGACCCCTTCGTTCATGAAGGAAGTATATTGGAGATGATTCTGGGCGCTGACGTATATGCATACGTCATTGAAGAGGGATTAAGGAAGGTATGTTATCCAGGAGGACATACTTGCAAAAATGTCTCAGTCAATTACGGCCGAGGATGAGTGTGAGAAACTGTTTGTCTCCACTCGTCAACGTACAAGTAAAGGTCGCTATGTCGTGCGCCTTCCACTTAAGGATCGCACGTTGGAATTAGGAAATTCTCGCGATGCAGCTCAACGTACTCTTTTTCAGATCGAGAGACGGTTTCAGAAGGACACGGAACTGCGTAAGACTCACGCGCATGTCATCGAAGAATACATGCAATTGGGTGAGATGGAATTGGTTACGAAGGTCGAAGACCTTCAACCCACTACGGGGTACTACTTGCCTCACAATTGCATAATTAATGAGAGTAGCTGAAGCATAAGGCTACGAGTGGTACTTAATGCATATCAACGAACAGAGAACGAGCTGTCTCTAAATGATGTGCTCTATCCGGGCCCAAAACTTCAAATGGAATCGGCTGATGTGATTCTGCGGTGGAGGAGATGCGCAGTCGTTTTTACAGCGGACATCGAGAAGATGTTTCGTCGCATCTGAATCCATCCGTAGGACCACACTTTTCAGATGTTCCTCTGGAGATCATCCCTGAACGAGGATATTCGTACGTATATGTTGAAGACCGTGACTTTCGGCTTCACATCTTCGCCCTATCTGGCTATACGAACTCTTCATTAACTTGCAAAGGATGAGGGTGACGATTACCCTCTCACTGCCAATCTCCTGAAGGAAGAGATACGTCGACGACGTGCTTTCAGGTGTCGACTCATCGGAGGAGGCTCGAGACAAGGGTCGACAGGTCGACTTATTATTAAGAGCTGGAGGTTTCACTCTTAAAAAATGGCTCTCGAACCGAGAAGATGTTTTGGAAGGAATTCCACTTGAATTTTGAGAGACATCTCCTACTTTTCCTTTTGACCAGGATCCTACTTTCAGAGCTTTAGGGATTTTGTGGCAACCAGCTTCCGGTTGCTTTCGTTTTCAGATTCGACCACCAGAAGAGCTGACCGTGGTGCCTAAGAGAACTGTCTTCTTTGAGATTGCTCGTATCTTCGATCCGATAGGATGGTTGGCTCCGGTTATAGTCCGAGCCCAAATTTTCATGCAGAGCCTGTGGGCTCTCAAATTGTACTGAGATCGATCTCTGCCTTCTGATTACGTTAAAACTTGGCTGAAGTTCCGCGCGGAACTATCAGAACTTGTATCATTGACCATCCCACGCTGGGTGGGTTTGTCATCGGAAGTCTCTTGTGAATTGCACGGCTTCGCTGATGCTTCCGAAAAGGCGATAGGAGCAGTCGTATATTTAAGAGTTGAATTGATCCCTGGGAAAACTAACGTCACACTCGTGATGGCAAAAAACGAAGGTCGCTCGAAAAGGAGAAACTTCAATTCCAAGGTTGGAATTGTGTGCTGCACTTCTTCTGGTTCATGTAGCAGCACACATAAGATCTGTGCGAAACTTATCATCGTCAGTACCTTCATATTTGTGGTCAGATTCTGCTAATACTCTAGACTGGATTAAAGGTCATCCTCTTCGTTGGATGACATACATCTCTAATCGGGTATCTGAGATTCAAAGAACTCTACCTGATGCTATTTGGCGTCATGTATCTGGAATCGACAACCCCGCCGACTGTGCTTCAAGAGGAATTGCACCATCACGGTGACAGGATCATCGGATTTGGTGGCAGGGTTCATCTTGGTTGGCTCAATTATCGAAGACTTGGCCCAATTCCAAAGAGAAAATTGACCCTGCTATCAATCGAGAGAAATGGAAGATAGTACTTTCTACTGTCAGTGAACATGAACCACTTTGGCCAATCCTTACGAAATATTCGTCCTTGATAAAGTTATTGAGAGTCACCGCTCTCTGTCTGCGATTTTTGGCACGGGTACGCAAGAAGTGCACCGACAAGCCACCTTGTCATCTCACATCCACCATGCTTGATTTAGTTCTGTGACGCCTGATCGAATATATACAACGGAAAAATTATGCGGAAGAAATCCGTAAGGTTCAGAAGCGACTCCCTTTGGGAAACGGGAGTCCATTGAGTAAACTTCTTCCCTTCTTGGATGAGGATGGCTTGTTACGTTTGGGAGGTCGTTTGTCTCACGCCGTTCTGGACTATGACGAGCGATGTCCATACACTCTTCCCAAAGATTCTTTGTTAACAATTTAGTCATTAGGAACGCCCATCAGTTTATGATGCATAGAGGTCCACAATTGACCCTCTCATATATTCAGAGAAGATACTATATTTTGTCGGGTCGCTCTGCAGTAAAACGGGCGTTGAGTCGCTGTATGGCATGCGCTCGACATCGAACGTTACCTTGTACTCAAGTGATGGCTCCGTTGTCACCCTTCAGGGTCAAACAACCTTTACCAGTTTACACTGAGACCGGTCTCGACTACGCAGGTCCTATCTGGATACGTACTTCCAAAGGACGAGGTCACAAGGCCTATAAATGTTATATTGTGATCTTCGTTTGTTGCGCTACTCGAGAGGTTCATTTAGAGGTCGCTTCCGATTGTACTACCGATGCATTTATCGCCGCCTTCAAGAGATTTTCAGCTCATCGAGGAGTTCGTAGGACTTTGTACAGTGACAAGGGGACCAACTTCGTGTGAGCTGATCGACAACCACAAGAAATGTTTTCTGCAGCATCAACTGAAGACTTTGAAATTGTCCGTTATTTTATGGATAACCGAATTCAGTGGAAATTCAATACGCCCGCAGCTCCAAATTTCGGTGGACTTTGGGAGGCGGCAGATCGTTCCATCAATCACCATGTTCGGCGAGTTTTGGGTGACATCACCCTAACTTCCGAGGAAATGACGACGTTCCTCGCTCAGGTGGAAGCCTGTCTGAACTCGAGACCGATCCAGTCATAAAAGGACGACCCTAATAATCTCGTTGCCTCAAAAAATCGTGGTAGGTATTTTAGAGGAGCCCAAAAATCAGAAACCTCATTAATCCTGTAAAATTCTGAAAAAGATCACTTTTGACAAAGTTTTATCTACGCGGTACAGAGGGGTTGCTTTTTGTCTGCCTTAAGGTATAACAACCCAAAAAATTTTAATTTGCAAATAATTATACCATTAACATTGACAAGACTCTAGTGGATATTACCAACTTCACAACGGTGATAAGCAACCCAAAAAAACTACCCCCACCACATTTAGCAAGCCCCATCTATGCTGCCTTAAATAAAAACAGACCAAAAAATTCCAAATGAAAAAAGATCTTACCAGTCACCTTCGGAAGATTCTAGTGGATGTTACCAATCCCGTAATGATGATAAGCAACCCCAAGAAACCACCTCTTCCACATTCAGTGAATCTCATCCTAACTGCCTCCAAGTAAAGCAGCCCAAAAAATACGAGATCCTATTGGTACTGTAAAATTCTGAAATAGATTATTTCTTGGCAAGGTCATGTCTACGTAGTAGAGAGGGGTTGCTTTTTGGTGTTGAGGGCTGGAGCCTATAAATCGAAATTGAGTACGCTCAATGTGGCAGGGTTGGTCTTTTGGGGTGGCTGATTGTCATCGTGGGGTTGGTGATATTTACTAGAGTCTCACGAAGGTGACTGGTGCGATTATTTTTTATTTAACATTTTTTTCAATACCAGTAAACTAGCACCTCCAAAATCGAATTCCGAAATTCTTCAGGGCTCGGAATTTTGGGTGTTTTTGGGGCATCAATAAAAATTTTTGGACTCCTTCACTTTTTTCACAAAATAAATTCTCTTTTGGAGGTGTTAGCTTACATTTACCTAGCACCCGAACTGTCTGGAGTACCAAAAAAAAGGTTTATTTCACCAGAATTTCGGGCTTTTTTCTGGGTCTCGAAACCCACAAAAACCGCTTGCCCCAAAACAACCTTGAAGTCCCGAAATCAACTCTTCCCGAAAAATTTCAACTTTCACAAGTTCAAATTTCACAAACTGAATTCCGCTACGTTTTCGGGCTTTTCTTAGGCTCCTAAATCCTCTGTAATTCAATAAACAAAAAAAACCCCAATGTTTCAAACTCATCCCTCAAATGGAAATCTCACATTTTAAAAAATGAAGCACGCCTAATTTGTGTGCATCATTTTTGCCCCATAGAAATACCAAGTTTAATTTTTGGGCTCCAGCCCACAACGCCAAAAAGCAGCCCCTGCATACCACGTTGATATGACTTTGCCGAAAAATCTTCCTTTCCAGAATTATTCAATGTTAACTAAGTCTCTTAATTTTGGACTTCACATAAACACCAGCTTCGATTCTTGGGCTCTAACTCTTATGGATAAAAACTACCTCCATTGTACAACGCAGATATAACCTTGTCAAAAAATAATAGTTTGCAGAATTTCACAAAGTCAATGCAGTCTCTTATTTTTGAGCTACTCAAAATCATCAACTAGGCAACTAGGCAACTAGGATGGGGTTCGCTCAACGTGGTAGGGGTGGTTTCTTGGATTGTTACTATGGGCTCGGGGACTTATATTGGTGTCTTGCGAATGTGACTATTGTGATTATTTTGCATTTGAAAGCTTTTTGCTGTTCTTGTGAAGCCTGAAAGAAGCATTTACATCTGATTTACAGTCTTCTGGGTTTAATATTCAATTTTTCAATTAGTGGCAAATTTGAAATAGTTTTTTAGTGCTGAAGGGTTGATTTTTCAAAATTAGTTTTGGGTGTTTTGGAGAGCCAAAAAATATCTCAAAATTCTGATATGCTCATATTTATGTCTAGTGCATATTTAATTTTGAGGGTAGTTTTTCGATGATAGGGGTGTTCTTTTGAATGTATTTTTGCAATTTTGGAGAGCCCAAAAAAAGCCCAAAATTCTGGTGTGTTTCATTTTTTAAATTTCTAAAATTTTCAGTATTGAAGGTGCTGGCGGCCAGCACCTCCACCCAGATGTCAGTTTTTTAAAAAAAATAAGAGAGCCCGAAAATCGGCATTGATGCCCAAGAATAAAAAGGCAATATTGTGAAAATTGCAAATAGACTACGTCATCCCCACCAACATACCGTATTTACAGTTATAACGTGAAAATAAAAAAAATAGAATGATTTACACGCTTTATCTGCTTAGCCTTGCTTTATTATCATTAAACAAATAACTTCAATATGTTCACTAACGAAAATTTCACAAAATTCGATGAAACAAAACAGCACGCATCTAACACGTGTTGAGTAACCGCAATGACTAAAGAATAAGTCAATATTTTAATTATATGACTTCAGTGAAATAAAATTCTGATCTTTTTGCTATTCTGTTAGAGAAATTTAAAAATATTGTCAAGATTTTTTAAGGATAAGAAAATATTATAATTTCATTAAAATTTCATTATTTGAACACATAATGACTAGCTCAATGGGTTTAAAATCCAAGATTACTTACTGGTTATATACAATAATAATTAGAATGATTATGGCATGTGCATCAACGATCTAGTTGCCAAGGACTGAACTAATCAGTATTATGAAACAACTAGAAAGCCTTCGAAGTGTTTTCTGCCTGGCGATTAATGGGCTCATGAGAACAACACATTCTGTCATTGTGGACATTCCGCCGCTACACCTTTTCGTAAAGAAAGACTGCAGCGGCTGAGGTTTTTAGACTTTTGATAGGGCGAAGCCTTGAGATGCTAAGATGACAGACTTACATGATATCAGTAAACGCATGCTATGCGAGGGTACTGTTCTCGCCATGCAAACTAATATTATGCGCCATGCAAACTGATATTATGTTGAGGAAACTATTATTCATGAATTCCTTCAAGGTCATCTTCCTAAAAGGGAGAATGGCATGACGAACATAAAAGGGATGATTTATTTAAACTAGAAGGCCTCGTTTCGTACACGGACGGTTCTGAAGATTCCTTGGGTACAGGGGCTGAAATATTTGGGAAGAATCTCGGGGCTGAAATACCAATAGCACTGGGCGCATTTCCTATAGTATTCCAAGCCGAAATAAGAGCAAGTAAGACGTCCAGAGGATATTTATAAGTGGGCATATGGATGCCAGCACATTTACATCTGTTCTAACAGTTAAGCTGCACTTAATGTCCTTGCACCCGAAGAGTTCTCATTACAGACTAGCCTAGAGTTTCCTTCAGGGTCTTCTTAAAGTGGTCAGTAAAAACTGAGTTAGACTAATCTGGATTACCATCCATGAGGATATTGAAGAGAACAAAAAAGCAGATGCATTGGCTAAGACGGGAGCTTAGCGAGCCCAAAGTGGTCTGGAACCCTTTTGTGCTATCTTGTACCCATCGGCGAAAGGAGCCATAGAAAAATGGCTCTCAGAGGAGCATGCGAAATATAGGAAGGGAACCAAGAAAATGGTGCACTCCCAGAAATTCATATGTATTATATTTAGTATATCATTCATATCTAGTAGTAGAACTACTAAGTGGACACTATTGGTTGAGAAAACACTTGTCCAACAGTGTCCAACTTGTCCGCAGTGCTATGGGCAGTTAACGCCCTGCCCATCCGTATAATAATAATAATAATAATAATAGTCATAATAATAATAACAATAATAATAATAGCACACACCTCAGACATGTTGAGTCGTCCACTTATTCACATACTCCACTTCATACTAAAAAGAATCAACAGGATAAGTTCACTTAATGATTCGTAACCGAAGTGAGTGAAGACGTAGTCAATTTCCAAATAAATAATTGGAGTTAAATAAACTTGTGGTTTTAGTAAAATCATCACCAATTCAGATTTCGAGAGATTAATTTTTATTTATGATTGGGGAAGAGTCGGGTAGTATCGGTCACTTAAGCTTTTCTATTAATAAATAAGCCGGTATCGATGGAGAAAGTAATATAAAACGTCAATAATAATGTTGGTGCTTCTACCAATAACTCCAAAGCAGTTATTGGAAGAATGGTTATATAAGGGAGGAAAAATAAGTGATTTGCGTGAGGATCAAAAACTGTTGTTTAAAAGAAATATCGGGTAGCCCCGGCCACCGAGGAAATCGTAATAAATGGACATTTCAATGTCACTGAACAACGGGAGATGTATAATTTTTAAATAAAAGCTTCAAGATTTTATACACGAGGAAAAAATTACTCACAGAAAATCAATAATCCACAAAAAACATTGGAGGTTACATTGCTTACAAGAGAAGATATTTGTCAGTTCCTGACACAAATAAATGAATTCGAACATGAAACATGAAACATGAAAGTATTCATCGAAAATTGCAGGTTACATACTTCGAGAGTGAATGTATGCATCCCAATCAAATCCAATCCAAGGAAATATGTAGATCGGACTTTCTTCCAAGCTGATGAGAGATATGAGTCTCTATCTTCAAAATTACGCTTGGGGACAATTTTCAAAGATAACAGTGTTGATTTACCATCGTAGAAAGTACATTTCATTCAAAATCAGGGGTGTCTGCGGCTGGTCGACTCCCCCTTATTTTAAAAAGAGCTAGTCGCTTTTCATCAGAAGCCAGAGAAATTTTTTTTTAGTTATCTAATTGTCTTATATGTTCCAAATTAAGGAAATTATTAAATTTTTAAAACTCAAAAAGGAGCTACCTGCAAGGGAGTACATATAGGTGGCTGGCTCTGAAGAGAGGGGTATAGTGGCTGAAAAATCAATTCTGATGTTACGATGGTTTCAGTATGCTGTAATTATATATTTTTGCATACAATTCGTCCGTGATCGATTGATCGAAATTTTGACAAATTAGACATTGTTGAATGAAACTACTTTTTCGCTGAAATATGGATAGGGTAATCAAGACACCCCTAGTTGGTCGTTAATTGTTGAAACAATTTTCTTGAACAAATACAGTATTTATAAAGAAAAATTCTATACAATACTTTTCAGTCAGCCGTTTTGAAATTAACAATTTTGAATTTCAAATTCGGAATCAGCGACACGAAAAACCCTCTCAGTCAGCGTTTTGTCTAAAAAGTCGAAGTATTGTACATTTTTCAAATTTTGGGTCCGCTATTTGGAAATTGGCAATTTTCACTTCAAATTCGAATTCAGCAACCCAAAGAAAAACTTAAGAACAGATGGTAGACTTAAAATCACGCTACACAAGCACTGCTCGACAGAAAAGTGTTGTCAACCTCTCAACGCGTTTTTTTCGAAAACTTGATTTTAGCCAATAGACCCATTTCTTCGGAGCCGATCACATATAATCGTTGGACTCTGACGTTTAATCTTACAACAAATGAACTCCAGCGACGAATCTTGGAATTTTTCGTTGCAAAAATTTCTATTGCACGAGTAAATAATTTATATGAAATATGTATTGGTGTTACTGGTCTTGATTTCAAGTGTAGTGTTTGCTCTTAAGTTCTTGATCTTTCGAAATATTTAAAATCGCTTTTCTAGATTTCACAATGAGTTGACCGCAAGATTGAAAAACGACATATTTGCTGAAAAATACCCTTTACTTCAGGCAAACAAAGTGTCAAATTTGTATCCAAATGTTGATTGTAGCATTGCGCAGTGGAAAACGGTTGACAACTGCATGAGTGCTGCATCAAAATTCCGTAACTATCTTCGCATCTTCTTACCTTGATGTCAATGGTTTTTCCATTCTGCCACGATTTGATCTACTTTTTGATCAACATTTGACATTTTGGGAATTTAGTATATAAATATTTTTTTATTCATTCATCAAAATATGTAACTTCCACACAGGCGAGTCCGTCGCGAAATTTCTTAAAGTTCCAAGCGATTCTTCTTTGAAAGTCCTGAATTCAGTTTCTGCACATATATTCGCGTTTAAAGGAAAGCATGCATTCTGGAAAGGTCAATGCAAATGCACTCAAGCTCTACGGGGAGCGTACTTCAATATTCTCTAATTCATGAAAGCTTTGATTTGGAATTTTTTGATTTAATTAGTGTTCAGTTATATTGTCATATTAAGAAATACCTTACATAAGTGCGAAATTGTAGTTTGGGTTGAATTTATCATTGACATGTTTTAGAGAATTATCCATAACCTCAGACTCGCAATTGTGTAATGTTTTCCTTAGTACGCACTATAGTTCTTGTTGAAATTATGCAATTATTGAGCAGAACAATACCGTTGGTCTTTCATTCCATATTAGGAGTTTTGTTATTTGGAACGACACAGGTGAAAAAATACCACGTAAAAATCTACGTTAAAATTCACGTCTTATCATGCAGGTCTAGGAGTGATTTGGAGTACTTTGAAATTTCATTTCTCATTCAAAAATACATTCCAAACTCCACGTGGTTTCCCTACATTTCCACGTACATTTCCACGTGAATATTTCGACTACAAATCAAATTTCGAGATATCGGCAGGAAGCTGTAGTTAACCTTTAGAGGACGGCAAAATTTTGGTTCGAATCGAGTTTTCATTTGACCAAAAATTTATATATAATTTCAACGGATAACTCATTTTAAGTCCCTAACCTGACAGATGGTCGATATTTCGACCGCCCCCGTCTGCAACTTAAAGGCCAATATGAAAATTTTTTTATACTATTTTAGCGTTATAGTTGGTATACCCTGAAGGCACCCTTGACATTGAAAATCACCATCTCAAGGTCAATTTTTTTATCTTGGCGTTATGGTTGGCATACCCATGTTTCTTGAGGCGCTGAGTAAAAAAAAATAGTGAAAGAAATCCTGAACGCAGATGTGACCTTGAAAATCGAGATTTCGAACTCAAATGATTCATTTATTTATTTGTTGCTATTTAAGCGTCAAAGTTGAAACATCCTTGTTTTCATGTGCCTAGTACTAAAAAAATAGTGAAAAAAATCTTGTCATCATTCTTGACCTCAGAATGACGATCTATTTTCTACCAAAAGCGCAATGAACTCTAACTACATCCGTGAAGATGTACAATAGCTTCTTCAGTTCCTCCTATCTGAAATGCAGGTGAACGATGCCTTTCTAAAATAGAGTTCTTAAAAAAAAAAAATAGTAGCTTCATCGAATTTTATAGAAGAAATACTTTGACTTTCGCTCTGAGCGTGACCCAGAACCAACGACGTGGACGTGGCGAAAAAACGATCCCTTCGGGGTGCTGGATTTTTGTGAGTCCCCTTGCCTCTCACGTTGGGGTGCTTGATTTTGGTGAGTCCCCTTGCCTCTCACGTTGGGGTGCTTGATTTTGGTGAGTTCCCTTGCCTCTCACGTTGGGGTGCTCGATTTTTGTGAGTCCCCTTGCCTCTCACGTTGGGGTGCTTGATTTTTGTGAGTCCCCTTGCCAATCCAGAATGTGGATATACCGAGTTCGAGGTCAAAGTAACAAAAAAAAAGAATTTGACCTTGAAATGGCAATTTCCAAGGTCAAGGATGCTTCCAGGACTTTTTTACTCAGTTTTCCGTACTAAGCGCATCTAGAAAAATGTGTAAACCGAGTTTTGAGTCCAAAAAAGAAAAAAATCTGACCTTGGAATGACGATTATCAAGGTCAAAAAGTCTCCAGGATGTTTTTCACTATTTTTTCCTTATTCAACACACCAAATTTTGCCTGAAATATCAAATAGTTTGTGTGCATTGGGTGGGCGATATTTCGACCACCCCCGTCCTCTAAAGGTTAAACACAAAATTTTCCCATATATTCCATTCAAATTGCACTTCATTTTCATGAGAATAAAAAAATATCGTCATGGGTTGATTTTTTTCATAAGGAAGTTTTGCAGAAAAATGACACTTACCTGCATCTTAAATTGCATCTTAAATCTACTATTTATAAAGAGTATTGTACTACATTTTAGAGTATTATCGTACTAGTAACTATTGGTCGAGTACAAGTACCCTTTCTAAACTGTTAGGCTGTGGTAACTAGATCGGATCATTCCTCATCTGTAAATAAATGTTTGATGAACCAATAATACGAGTATCAACTGTGATATAGATCTTATTTTGATTCGTTTCTATAGAGTACCTTTTGTTGAAGGGACTTTATGTAGTAAATCCTAGTTAAAATGTATTATTGTGTATAGTTAAGATTAGGACGGAATAGGATATGTAGTGTATTGTTCAATATTCGTCTCGTTTGAAGACGCTGCCAGTAGAATATAACGTCCAGTCTTCGAACCGTCTGACGACCTCAGATCTCATCCCTAGCGAAAATTTCGAATAGGAACTTATTCCACCTCGTTCCGAATTATTCTGAAATCTATATTCGAACCAATCCGAATCAATCTGAACCAGTCCGAAAATAGTTCTCAATTTCGTTCGATCCAAATCGATTAAATATTAAACCAACTCAATCCGATTTAATCCGAACTCAAAATCCGAATCAATCCGAACCCAATTTTCAATCCGAATAAATCCGATCTCGGATTGACATGTGATGAATTTTCAATCCGAATAAATCTGAGTTCGAATCGAATCGGATTTATTCGGATTGAAAATCGGTTTAGAACAATCCGAGTTCAGATTGATTCGGATTGGTTCGAATACAGATTTCGAAATAATTTGGATTGGTTCGGAATGATTCGGAATGAATTCCTATCCGAAACTTTCGCCAGGGATATCATGGGGACTCGTACGCGTGTGAGTCAAACCCTAATTTGCATTGTCTTTTTGTATAATTCATGTGATTAGAGTATCTTTTTTATTGGATGCGGATATTTTTAGAAGATGGAAACCTAGCTCTTCAGGGCTCCTAGTTAAATGTTCACATGAACTATTTGTAGTGGCTGCTTTTGTTTTTAATGCAAGACTTTGACTAAATTATATGACTAGAATCATTAGATTTTTTTTCTGGAAAACCTTATTGAAATTTATAAATATATATTTTTTGATTGTGCAAAACGTGACAGATTTTAAAATTAATTTAAAAGCTTCTCACCTTAACACAAAGAGTCTGAATGAAATAAATGTCCGATGGCTCAGGCGATAGTGCGTCAGACCTCCGAGCAGGAGAACTGGTGTTCAATCCCTGTGCCGGTACCAATGCAAATTTTTCTGTTTACTTCAACCGGGGCTTTGATGGTTCGGAATCCACCCTAAACTGTAGGCCCCCTCAAAAGTGGCTAGTGACCTCCCAGGGAAGAGGCTCCATGTCGAAGGAAAAATTGCTTGGTGGGGGGGGGGGTCACTAGTCGACTTTGAGAGACTCGAGAAAGAGTTAGCGATCTCCTTGCGAAGAGGCTCCATATCGAAAGGACTATCGTTCAGTGGTCGCTGGTCGATTTCCAGTAATAAACACACACACACACACACACACACACACACACTTACATAACGTGAAATTTATAGTCTGAGCGCCAGAGGGCGCCCCCATCGGGGCCACCGCCCGTCTATAAACAAACAATAAACAACAAACAATTGATGCTTTGAATTTTTGAGCTTCAAATTTTGAACAGAAATCACAAATTCACAAATTTGAAGTTTAAAAATAATTCAAAGTTACTAGAATTCATGACTGATTTATCTTAGTATTTCCGAGAGCGTGAAATTCCAAGTTCAAGGCAACGATGCTTCTTCCTTTGGTGTAAGACGGGTTGCTGCACTCTTGGTTCAGAGAGAATCTATGAGCCGTAAATGCTTGTTTCCTTGGTGTAAGTTGGGTCGCTCTACTACAGGCTTCAGAGAACTTATGCCCCAACGATGCTTATTTCTCCTGAGTAAGGTGTGTTGCTGAACTCCAGGCTTACTAGAATCGCAACCTTACCTAACATCATGGTATGAGTATAAGACGTTTTCAGTGTTTGAAATCTATTTGAAAAGTATGAAATTAAAGTTACTACAACATGAGGTGTTCTACTCGCATCTGCTACTCTAGCACTGACAAAAAGTCCAAGTTTCGAGAGAACTGAGGGAAAAGCCATTTCTTTCGTGCACCAAGGACGGTAAGAAATTCTAACCTGAGTTGTGATATTCAATGTTTTTAACTGTAATTTTATTTTGACTGTAATCTTTGATGCAGATTTCGTCTCACTTCAATTGAAATTAAATTTATAATTAAGGATTTTAACATATGTCCAATAAATTACATTTATATATTTTCGTGAAGTATAAAGTATGTATTCCCTATGCATTGGACACATTTTTTACAAACAAAACTTATAGTCAAACATACCTGTATATAATTTTTGAAGATAGATACTAATTTCATTCTATTTTTCAACATTTTACACTTTCACTATATATTTCTTCCTCTTCTTATTAAATTGTTATCCTTTTCATTATATACAGGTACAGTAATATAAGAGGTTCCTAACATCACTCTGTCACACGAGCTTCTATTATTAATGCGCAGAGTAGTCCCAGAGGCGCTGAGGTGAAGACGCGTGGAATTATTTCATTTCGCGACTGCACGAATTATTTCGGAAAACTCCGAAGTTTCCAATGGCTTTGATATGTCTCCTTATACTCCCCCATGCCTAACATTGCAAAGTATGGTTTACATCTGTGCTGAGTTCCCGACAGTCGATTATGGTTCGTGTCCATGCTAAATTATAACTTGTCGATACCAGTAGTAGATGGCCGAAAAATTCAACTTATACTTAACTAATACGCGATGTGATTGAAATTTCTATAAGGCTAGAACGCATTCGTGGATTGCTTAACAAGGTGAGCTTCTATAAGGCCGACCTATTTGGAAGGTTTCAGAATGTTGGGAGTCCCTTTTTGTTGATTGAAAATTCTAGAAACATATGTGCGCTGGGGGGTCTCTCATTTCTGGTTTATTCAAAAATTTATCCAAACATTGCAAAATATGGTTAATATCTGTGCTAAGATCGACAGTCGATAATGGTTTGTGTCTGTGCCAAATTATAACTTGTTGATACCAGCAGTAGATGGCGGGAAATTCAACTTATACTTAACTGATACTCAAAGTAATCGAAACTTCTAGAAAGCTGGAACGAATTTGTGGTTCGCTTAACGAGATGGTT